>CABHPP010116622.1:5169-48290 GCA_902168425.1 Peromyscus attwateri | reverse complement strand
TGAGCCAGTTGCCTTGAAACGGTTCTGGATGCTGGATCATCTGGGCCTTGGAGACCTTCCAGGGGGTCTTGGCTGGTCAAACCTGATGTATCTTAATCTGGAACAAATCCATAGCCTCTGGCTTTCTGTGGAAACAAAATCAGAGCCTCCTTTCCAAAGCAACACATCCTTACATCCAAATTTTGAAGTCAAGGTATCTTTAAAATATACATATTGGTTTAACTCAGCTTCTTTTACAATCAAATATCTCTCTGCAGTTAAGAATCCCAAAGACAACACAATGCAGATTCTCTGTGTGATATCCATCTTTACGTGGCTTATATTTTATACTACCTTTACTGTCTCTTTAAAGACTTCATTTTTCAAAACTATCTATTTCTTTATATAACTGTATATATTTCTTTTTATCTCTCTTTGAAGTCTACGTATTTTTTTACTCACATTTTAAAGCATTTAAAGTCTTGTTCCATCTGAATCTGTCTTATTGTGAACCTGTTACTTTAAACTGCAGCATTCTAAGACTGAAACAGTGCTGTGGCTGCTGGCTCTGCCCACCTCAGCTTCCCAACATGGCAGTGATACGTTTACCACCAGCTCTGGGAGCTATCGTGGGTCTATGCTTCTATCAAAGCAGCGTTTAGCCCAGAAACCTCTTCTTTTTGTTTTGTACTAGCAAAGGCTAAATCCACCATGCAGCTTAATGTGCCACTTGCAGAGGCCTCATTCCCGCCATACTGCAGGTCAAACATGCACGCCAGGAACCCGCCATACAGTAGTTCAAGCCCGCAGGCTGCAGCTAACTTGAGAAAGACAACTAGGAAGCTGTTTTAGCTCCTGTTTTAGAATCTTCTTTTTACGCTTTCTCAGGTTTTAAGTGGAAATTCCTGCCCCACGTTCTGGCGCCATTAGTGGCTAGAGTTTTCCTGCCTTGCCCACAATCAGGACAAATCTTTGTCACCCGCCAGCCAGTCCCACAGCCGCTCAGACCCAACCAAGTAAACACAGAGACTTACATTGCTTACAAAGTGTATGGCCGTGGCAGGCTTCTTACTAACTGTCCTTATAGCTTAAATTAATCCATTTCCATAAATCTATACCTTGCCACGTGTCTCGTGACTTACCGGCATCTTCACATGCTGCTTGTCCTGGCTGGCAGTGTCTCCTTCTGCCTTCCTGTTCTTTCTTTTCTCTCTGTTAGTCCCGCCTATACTTCCTGCCTAGCCACTGGCCAATCAGTGTTTTATTTATTGACCAATCAGAGCAACACATTTGCCATACAGAAAATCCCACAGCAGATTTTACCAATAAAGACTCAGGAGCCAGATGCTTGGGTGATAACCTGATAGTTGACAGAAGCAGAGGAAGCACCCAGCTGCTTTTTCCTCTGCTGCCATCCCATAAAGAACATTCTCCTATGACATTTCAAACAACTGACAGGATGCCCCTCCTATCTACTTCCTGTGCATCTCCCCCCTCTCTATATATGTATATGTATATTCTGACTCCCTCTTACATGCTATGTTTTTTTATTCTGTCAACTGGTTGCTTACTCCTACTCTTAATAGATTTTATTAAATCCTATTTACAATTTTCAGCTGTAAGCTTTTGGACTAAATGCGTGTGGTAGGGCTGATCCACACCACAAATAGAAGAAGGTTTTTCCATTAAATAATGTAATCTTGGAATTCACAGTGTGATCAAATATTCTGCAACATGGGTAGGTCAATCTGATGGAATCAAGTCCATTGTCCAGGCTTTTTTCTCCCAGATAAGCCCAGCTTGTGTTAAGTTGATGAATTAACCAGCATATGACTATACAATATAATACATGGATGCAAAATCCTAAAGTATAAAGATAGAAGACAGACATGTGTAGCTAGAGTTTTCCTGTGTCCCAGCCTGCCTGTGGTCAGGACAAATCTCTCACACCTGCCAGACCTGCAGCTGCTTGGACCCAAGTAAACACACAGAAGCTTATATTACTTACGAACTGTATGGCCATTTGCTTACGCTTATTACTGACTAGCTCTTACACTTAAATTAACCCATAATTCTTATTTATGTTTAGCCAGTTGATTTGGTACCTTTTCCCAGTTCTGCCTTCACATCTTGCTTCTCATGGGGGCGGCTGGCAGTGTCTCCTTACTCAGCCCTCCTGTTCCCAGAATTCTCCTCTCTCTTCATCCTGCTTTTACTTCCTGCCTGGCTACTGGCCAGTCAGCACTTTATTAACCAATAAGAGCAACATATTCATAGCATACAGATATCCACAGCAGACGTGTTATTAACAGATTGGAATAGTCAATACTATTAAAATTTATGTACTATTCAACATTATTTATAAATTCACTGCAATGTCTTTCAAAATAATAATGATACTGTTTACAAGACTTGTTAAAACAACCTAAAATCATACATAATTACAAAACACTCTAAATGTTCAAAGTAATTTTGAGTACAAATAACATACCAGAAGCCCTGATTTACCGTACTTGTAAACATACTGCAAAGGTGTATTAAGTCAGTATTTACTGACATAAAACAAGCACATAGACTAATGGAGAAGATTAGACAGGCTAGAAGTATTCTGTCACATGAGTTTTGTTTAAATTAAGACCTTAAGACCTCACTGTTGGAGAATGGACAATCATTTAAAAATGAATTAAATTTTGCAGGCAAATGGATGGAACTAGAAAATATCATCCTGAGTGAGGTAACCCAATCCCAGAAAGACAATCATGGTATGTACTCACTCATAAGTGGATTCTAGATATAAAATAAAGAACAATCAGACTACTTAAAAAAAATGGATGGACTAATGGGTAAACTGTGGGACTCACTGTCACACCGCAGCTTCCAGAATGTGTTTCTTCGCATTTTTTTTGTTTGTTTGTTTGTTTGGTTTTTGGTTTTTCTTTTAAAATTTGTTTTGTTTTGGGGGGAGGGGGGATGGTCACATTGGGACAGGGAGATAAGTGGTATTGGAATGTATGATGTGAAATCCACAAAGAATCAATAAAAGTAAAAAAAAATGAATTAAATTTAAATATTTATTATCTTTTAGATTTTGAGCATATGTCTCTCTGTGTATGGGAACACAGGTGTGAAAGTACCCACAGATGCCAGAAGAGGGCACTGAATCCACTGTAGCTGTTGTTACTGGTAGGTGTGAGCCACCAAATGTGGGCTCTGCAAAACAAAAATAGGTGTCTTATGGAAAACCAACAAGCACTTTTAACCACTGAGCCAACTTATTGTGTGTTTGAAGGGTGCCCATGCCACAGCACATATGTGGGTATCAGAGGACTCCTTGTTTGAGCCGAGCCAGTTCTCTCTTTTGACTTAGTTCCAGGTATCAAACTCAGATCTTCAAGCTTGGCAAAAGTGTTCAAGTTACTGGAAACTTTTCTTTCAGGGACTGGTATTATGTATGGACAGATGGCTAATGGGTGCCAAGATGGATGCAGTACTGATTGGTTTTGTATGTCAACTTGACACATGCTAAAGTCATCAGAGAGAAAGGAGCCTTAGTTGAGGAAACGCCTACATGAGATCCAGCTACAAAGCATTTTCTCAATTAGTGACCAATGGGAGAGGGCCCAGCCCATAGTGGGTGGTGCCATCTTTGGGTTGATGGTCCTGGGTTCTATTAGAAAGCAGGATGAGCAATCCAGGAAAAGCAAGCCAGTAAGCAGCTTCCTTCCATGACCTCTGCATCAGCTCCTGCCTCCAGGATCCTGCCCTGTTTGAGGTCCTGTCCTGACTTCCTGCAGTGATGAGTAACAATGTTGAAGTATAAGCCAAATAAACCCTTTACTCCCTAAACTTGTTTTTTGGTCATTGTTTTTTGCAGCAATAGAAACACTAACAAAGACAGATGCTTAGCATAAAATGGGCTGTGAGACTCCGCCACTGCTCATCCATGATCTGTCAGTGTGTGAGATGGCAGCTAGTGTTCCAGTGTGGTCCTGTGGGTTTACATATGTGACTGAGAGAGAAGCCAGAATGAACCAGAATTTGTGTTCTAGTCATAGATCTGCCACGGATAGAAGACTATGGTATATGTTAAATGGAGCACGCTTTATAATTTGTAAATCTCTGTATTTTCTTCTTTTTGAATGAACTACTTTTTAGACTATGAACCAAAGCTTTGAACATAATCAGTAGGAAATAAACAATAAGAGCAAATAATTTCTAAATATTTTCTATGTCTGCATATTAAATAACATTTTTCCCTTATTGTAATTTTAATATCCAGGGTTAATATCATAATAACCCAGATTGTGCTCACTCTGCCCTGGAGAAGCTGTTTCCATATCTGTGTATCAAGTCAGTCATGATCGTATACAGATTAATGGAAACACAGTTTAGATTGGTACGTGGTGAAGCCAGTCCAGTCTCCCTAGCTCTATAGAGTTTCCAACCAGTTTCTTGGCATCACAGACCAATTCCATGACAGCAAATCAATGACCAATTTCATACTGCAAATCAGCTGAGTGAGCCTGAGTTACTCGTAAGTGTATAGTCGGATGCATACTATGTCTATTTCTACCACTGTGATACAAACTCCAACAAAAATCTTGCCTTACATGGCTCAGCTGCCTCATATGTTTTTAGTTTAGGTAACAGTACAGCAGGATTCCCAAGTATGTGTAGGAGGATCAGACTGAAACATCCAGGGAGTAGGTTAAACTTGAGACTGGTAGACAAGAACAGATGTGGCTATTCCTTAGGAACCACCTGCCAATACCTACATCCTTTCATTATGTAAGAAGCAGCAACATGAAGAGGGATTAAGGGCCTTAAAATCAGCTGAGCATGAAGAGAGAAAAGCTGACTTTATGTCTGTTCAAATCCTCTCTACCTGTGTTAATACAGTGACAAACGTGTACAGTGAGAGCAAGTGGGGACCAAGTATTCAAACACTTGAACTTCTGGAGTACATTCTCATTCAAACCACTGCAGCAACTAAGAACAATGAAAATCACTCTCACTCTTTTGAGGATCTTCAGTATATCTCTGATCAATGTCTTGAAGAGAAGTATCCCAAACCTGGCTCAGGGATTTTTATTTGGCAATCTACAGCTTCTGGGTTGAGCATAAAGCCCAGTGTACGCTAAATATACTTAAACTCTTTTATATTAGTAAGGATACATATGTAAATTTTCAAATAATAGATTATTTTATGGCTTTTTTTTGTTTTTTCGAGACAGGGTTTCTCTGTGTAGTTTTGGTGCCTGTCCTGGACCTCGCTCTGTAGACCAGGCTGTCCTTGAACTCACAGAGCTCTCCCTGGTTCTGCCTCCCAAGAGCTGGGATTAAAGAAGTTCACCATCACTGCCGAGGCATTTTATGACTTTTAAATAAATTGATTAATGATACTTTCCCTTCCCTGTCTCCCTCAATAGTCCCATACCCCCATGCATCTCCACATTGCCTGTCTATTATTTCTTTTCCCCTTTCATGTCACCTGTGCACTCTCTCCTCGATTTAGCATCTTCCTTTCCCTTCCCCACCGCAATGGTTCTCAGATTCTTCAGTACTTCAAATTAATCACACGACTCTAAAGATTACCTTACACGATATGATCTTTCCAGCTATATCTGTTTTCCTAGACATTTTATGATTTCCCATTTCTTTGTATCTAAATAAAGAAATGGATTTTTAGCAATAAAGAAAATGAAGTTATCATGATTGCAGGAAACTGAATGCAAATGAAGATAATCATATTACTTGAATTAAGTGAATACTAGAATGGAAACCATCATATTGTTGCCCTACTTTGTGTTTACCATTTTTATATAGATACATATCATTACATGTGTGAATGACACAAATTAGACATGAAACGTTCTGTATGAACAAGATTTTAGGTTTTGGGTGTGGCATTATGGTTTTAGAGTACACCGAGATGAAGAACCGAGGTCTAAGGTATTTCTTATACCAGTTATTCATGCTTTGGACAGACAAAGCAAGAGAAATAGCGTGGTGGAGTGCTGCAGGGAGAATTTAGTTCCTAGAACCAGAGACAAACAGCATGGCAGGGTCTCTGCAGGGAGTCAGAGCCCACATGAGAGATGTGCGACCTGTTTTTAAAGACTGGTGGAGGTTTACAGCAAGAGCCTGCAGCCAACCTCTGATTCACTGGAAAAGAAGAGAGTGCCTACCAGCATGTGCCTGGTGCCAGTACCTTAAGACCAGCATCATTTTATTTTATCTCATTTCCCTGGTGAGAGCTCCCATCTTCAACATCCTTATAGAACACCTGTCAATATCCACGAGTGGTTAGAGAGCTGCTCTAAAGCTGCCACTGGATTCAAACATCACGTTTGTAGAAAAGAGACAAATGAGAATGGGGAGAAAAGGGAGTATGGAGGAGACATATTGCAAAATAACCTCAATGACAATATGTGCATGCATGAAAATTTATCAAATTATCTGTAAATGTTGTTTTGTCCCTGTTGACAAATTTCATACTACCTTCTAATTTTAGGCCTGTGTATTCTTACAGATAGATTTCATATGTCTCAAAGAATTACTGTTTCTAAGATTTGTTTATTGTATCCTTGAATGATTAGTTATCTTTGGAACAACAAATATCAAAAATCTTCTTAAACTTAAGTTCATGCTTTTACTGAATAAAATCTCTCGAGTATCAATATTACAGAGAGAGTGTGTTTGTACGTCTGTAGCTTAAGAGCAGTCCAAGCAGATTTTCCATAGCCTTCACAAAGATTGTCCCATGTATGCATCTCTGATTGTCTTAGAAAGCAATTGCTTTGTGTACTTAGTGCTCGCCTCACTAATCCAGAATTTCATGCTGATGTCTTTTTTATCCAGGGTGAAGACAAGAAGACATTTTACATTGATTTCCTCAAAAACATGGTCGTTATCAATGCTAGGCTTCTCTCAAGGAGCTGTGTAGTTCTGTATATCATATATTTCCCCCTAGGGAGACCCATCCATGCAAGTCCAAGAGCAAAGCTCAGCTTTAGACTTAACTGTCCATGGCTCCTCAGTTCCAATATTAAGATTGAGGCATTCAGCCTTGTTTCTGAGACTGCTGATATTCTGATGGTTGATAGAAACAGCAAACACGAACAAGGAGAACACAGAAGGAGGGACTCCTCCTTAATGGGACATTGTATTTTTGCCCTCCCCAGACTGCCCACTGTAAAATCTTCTGCAGAGGTCTCCATGGAGTGCCTGCTATCTCCTCTTAAGAGGAGAAGAAAAGTAAAAATTGCCCTTTTCTCTTTCTATCTCTTTCCTAAGCTTCCATTCACTCTTTGGCTTTTCTCATTATTGTTTAAGTTCCTTTCCTCCTGCTGCCACATAGCTGCTTACTGACCTCTGTGGAAACTTGAAGGGCTTGGCTTCCTCTCTACCTTTTTTTCCATTTCTCTTCTGTCAGCTACTGAGACATACAATTTATTTACTGTGTTGATGGAGTCTCCAATTCTAACAAGACTTTTTTCCAGTATGTTTTAAAATTATTTTATTAACAAGACTTTGAATACAAAGGAAAGACTGCACATTTCCCTGGTTCACAATACTGTACACTCTACAGTTTCTATTTCTGATTTCTTGTAGCACACATAAATTCTCTAGCCGGATGCTTTCACCACTACATACAATCATTCAATGAAATCACTTGTTTTTCAATATTTTAAGTGTTCTTTGATATTGGAGTTTTAAAAAGCTACAAAAAAATTGTCAAAGAACTTTAAACATTCTCCACAGCAACATATTAATATGAAACATGTATTTTCTAAAACTTCTAAGAAGGATTTTTAAAATGAAAAATCAAGTCTGTAAGTCTAGTGTGGTAATTAGACTTACACATCAAATCCTTAGTGGACAATAAAGTAAAGTGGGGATTTATTTTTAAGAAAAAATGAATCTGAAAACTGGATAGGTTTTAGTAAGTGAGAACATAGTATACACATAGTCTGGCATTGTGTAGTACCGAGCCTATGGCTTACATATTTTGATGGGAAGCAGCACCTCAGTGATGTGCCCAGTGCTGCAGAGCCTGCTCTCCACAGTTTGGTTCTCACTGTTCTTCAAGGTCCAAATCCAAAGGAGGCCAGAAAATGATACCAGGCCAGAATAAGGTCTCAGCTCCAGTGTGTTTCACTTAGGGAGGACAGAAATTGTGGAAAAAAAATGAACATTAGGCCCACTGTATGCAAACAATTATTAAATTATTATATTAAATAATTATCTTATTGTTTGTATAACATATTATTACTAATTCTAACAAAATGTGCATCATGATTAGTGACCCACCATAGTGACATCACCACATATCCTCCCACTGAGCCTAAGCTTTATGAAGGGGACACATGACTTTTTCCCTGTGGACAGACCAGGGAGCAGCTGTTCATTGCTGAGGAATCAGAGACAAGCAGGGACATGCACTGAAGCTGCCATCCCTTGGTTCCTCCCAAACCTTGCCCTCTGTGTTTGCCCAAACCTTGCCCAGTGTTTCTCTAGTTCTTTCCTTCATCCTGAGACCCTCCACTTGTGTCAGGGTGCACACATACCTATATCAAACAAGTAAAGTAAATTATTACCCTTAGAAAACCCTTATTTGCTGGGTGGTGGTGGAGCATGCCTTTAATCCCAGCACTCGGGAGGCAGAGCCAGGAGGATCTCTATGAGTTCGAGACCAGCCCGGTCTACAGAGTGAGATCCAGGCACCAAAACTACACAGAGAAACCCTGTATTCAAAAAAAAAAAAAAGAAAGAAAGAAAGAAAAGAAAAGAAAAAAGAAAACCCTTATTTTACCCTGATGATTTATACATGTCTAGGTACACATCCAGAGACCAAGAGAGATGGATTGGTCTGAACCAGCTCCTGTTAGTCTATGCTCAAGAAGGCTGATTCTCCTTAAGTGAACTTTTAGGGAGAATCTCCTACTTACCATCTTATGCTCTTTTATAACACCTGTGCCATTATTGCAGTTCACAGGTCATCAGGAGACCAGACTTCAGTCATCAAACAATGAAGCAGATGCAGAGTCCCAAAGCCAAACATTAGGCCCAGCTCTGTTAGTCTTGAGGAAGAGGGAAAGGAAATATGAGAGGAACCAGAGAGTTCAGGGACACCATGAAAACATGGCCCACAGAATCAACTGACCAGGATTCAAGAAGGCTCAGAGAGATCAGGGAGCCTGTGTGGGTCTTACATAAATCCTCCACATATATGTGATGACTGACTGGCTTGGTGTTCCTATGGGATTCCTGACAGTGGGAGCAGGGGCTGCTTCTGACTCTTTTGGCTGCCTGTGGTGCTTTTCCTCCTACTGGGTTGCCTCACCCAGACTTGATGTGATGGTACATGTGTGGTCTTATTGTAGCATATTATGCTGAGTTTGGTTGATGACCGTGGGAGGCCTGTTCTTTTCTGAGGTGGGGGGAGTAGACTGAGGGGATGGGGAGGAGGAAAACTGTAGTTGCGATGTAATGTATGAGAGAAGAATAAAATCTAAATGGTTCTGATAAATTTTTCTTTTAATTTGTAAAATAGACCACTCCAAGCAAACAAACAGTTCACAAGGAGGACACAGCATTTTTTAACCGATAGGAATTATTTGAGTGAGTTAAAGATTTAATAGTCCCTCCTCTGTTGTATATTCATTGACAGTCAGATAAAATTTGTCTATGTTACCATTAACATATATTAGAATTATATTAATACAAAATGATTATGTATAGTAGAAATTTCAAAGAAACCTCCAAAATTTAAAACCTTAAAAAAGAAATGCATTCTCTGTAGGTATATGTGTGGTCTGGCCTCAGGCATCTGGCGACACAGAACTTGTGCTCAGTTACTGAGATCAGTAAGCCTTGCAGCTGTGCCCATCCTAACTGGTTCCTAGTGATTTGCATGCACTCACTGCACAGCCTTGAGGACTTCTTCATATACCAGTCACATCCTGTACAGTTGTCACTGCAGTCAGGACTCAGCATGGACATGAGGGCCCCTGCTCAGCTCCTTGGGCTCCTGCTGCTTTGGCTTCCAGGTAAAAAGTGACTATAATGGGAATTTCACTGTTACACTGTGATTAGTATTGACTGGCATTTGGAGGAGGTCCATTCATATCATGCTTAACTATTTGGGAATTTATTATGTCTCCATTCCTAGGTGCCAGATGTGACATCCAGATGACCCAGTCTCCATCCTCGTTGCCTGCATCTCTGGGAGACAGAGTCACTCTCACTTGCCGGGCCAGTCAGGGCATTTACAATAATTTAAACTGGTACCAGCAGAAACCAGGAAAATCCCCTAAGCTCCTGATCTACGGTGCATCCAACCGGGTAGATGGGATCCCATCGAGGTTCAGTGGCAGTGGATCTGGGACAGATTATTCCCTCACCATTGGCAGCCTGCAGTCTGAAGACATTTCAACTTATTACTGTCAACAAGGTTATGGTACCCCTCCCACAGTGATACAAGTCATGACATAAACCTCCATGGAAGCAGAAGTGAGAGGATGGCTGCCTCAACTGCTCCTCATGACTCACTCACTGAAACTGTTACTGAGATGTCACAGGAATTTTACAAAATTTCACTGAGAAACATTTGATTTTCCAGAGGAGGCTAAACAGTCCTATCTGTATTTTATCTTCCTTCCCCTTCATTTCCATCCATAGAGAGTACCAAGGCCATTTCTGCCTTAGCAGAGGACACAGCCATTTCCTTTGAGGATTCTGAGTTGTATTACCAGCTTCTGTGGACATTTCAACCACTCATCATTTAGATTCAATGAATTTGCTTCTAAGCACCAGCATTTAAATGGCAGGAAAATAGTATTGAGAGAAGCTAACAGTAAAAAAGAATTTCTGTTTTTCTCACAAAAGCTAGAGCACATGTGTCAGAGAAAGGAGAAGTTCCCTAACCATGATCTTCTGTTGTGCCTTAAAATTTCAGCCCTAAGTGTTGATACTCTCAGCTGTCTGTGGCAATTCACACAGGATTCTTCTGGCTCATATGCCCATTCACCTCCTGTATGAAACAAAACAGAACCTCCCTCCACTGACTTTCAGTCACACTGTGTGTAGTGCAATGTCGATTAGTTGACATGAAATTATAGAGAGTAAAGGGCTGTTTGAACATGCCTCCAAAAGTAGTATTATTGAAGAATTTATATCCCATAGCACAGTTTTAGAAACAAAAAAAAACACCAGTCCAATAATAGTGATCTATCTTCAATTCTGTTTTTTTTTAAATTGTGTGTGGGTAAGATCTATTTCCTGTGATTTAATGATGTCTCATTCACATATGTGTGTATCTGTGCATGTAGAGTACCCACAGACTTAATTACTATGATTTTGAACAAAAGAGAACAAGTCACAAGATATAATACCACATTTCTGGGCTTCACATTTTCTTAGTTTTGCTGTCTTTGTATTTTCTACATAAATTGTGGACGGAGTTAATCAACTTTAGAAACTCCTTCGTGAGTATTAGTTTCCCTACATTGAGTATGTGCAAATTGGTGATAAGATACATTTAAAAGTGGTTCATGGACCTGGAGAGAATGACCAGTGGTTAAGAGCACCTGATGCTCTTGAAGAGGACCTGGGTTTGATTCTCAGCACTCATATGGTGACACACAGCTATCTTTGACTTCAGGTTTAGGGGATAGAACACCCTCTTCTGGCCTCTAGGAGCACCAGACATGCACACAATGTTCTTATAAACATGAAAGCAAAACATTCAGGCATGTAAAAATATTTTTTAAAAAGTGGTTCATGTTATGACACAGATAAAGTCTGTATTCACTTGTATGCCTGTTAATATACAGGAGCTATTCCACTACCCTTTGTGTATGTACAGATTTTACTGTACTTACTTCTAAATATTTATTTTGAGATTCCTTATTTATGAATTTGTATACTAATCTTATCAGCAAATATTTTATCTCATGTCCTTCATTGCTCATTTATTAATAGAATTGTATCTGTGCTATTATTTTAGATAAAAGTGATGACACTGACATTTTGATCTTTTCTGTAATCTGAGATAAAAATGCTCAGTGTTCTTTTCCTCATTTTGACTATGATATTTGCCTGACCTTTATAGACAATATATGACAGTAAGATATTTCTGTGAGTATGCCTTGTTTTCTTAGAAGTTTATCATAAATAGTGATCGACTCCAATAGAAATGATTTTGAAGACACTATAGAGATAATTGTGTAGTTTTTTCTTTTAATTGTCAGAAGGATGAACTATGTCAATACATTGGTAAAATGACTTTTGTCTTGTGAAATACATTTGACTAGGTTATGATGCATCATGGGAGATGAAGACAGGGAGGAAAAGGCAGAGGCTAGGAAGACAAAGAGGAGGAAGAAACATTAAAATAGCATTAACTTTGTTCTTTTCCTCTACATCCCTGTCTCACCTTACACATTCTTAAATCAACTTTGTTATAAAAGACATTTTCAATAAAATATTAAAATTTCTTTATGATGTCAGAGGTTTAGTGCTGACATTAGTTCATCTCTGTTTACTGTATGCATTCTCTGTGGCCCCTAACCATAACAACAAAAGGCTCACAGAATGAACTTTTTCTTCTTCCAATGTTTCCATCTTAGTTAATATTCACTGTTTCAATTCCTTAGCTATTTTCAAAGATTTGTGGTAGCCATCATAATAATTATGATGCTCATAATAGAAAAAAGATGTCTTGAGAAAACAATTATTTATATTTATTTAATTTAGAATATATATTTTTCTTCTTTCTCCTTTTATTGAAAATATATTTTTCTCATATGATATAACCTGATTATGGTTTTCCCTCTCTCTTCTTCCAGTTCCTTCCCTCCTACCTTTCCATCAGTATCCATGCCCGTTCTACCTCTCAGTAGAAAACTAAGAGGCTCTGGGATGAAACCCACTTGATCATGGTGTATGATTTTAATGTGTTCTTGGATTTATTTTGCATCCAACCTCTAGGAGAAATAGAATAATTCAAGAGTCCTGTGCTACTCAAAAGTGTTGCCAACAGTGTGACAAATGAATAATGGGTACTATTTCATGACAGAGGACAATATGAAGTAGTCTTTGAAAAGTGAAGGAAAGGAGAAAACAGTGCAAATTGTAGCTCAACTGGGATACTGAGACCCTGTTAAAGAGAAAGGAGATAGAGAATGAAGAAGAAATCAATGTCTTTTAAATGACTTGACTCAGCAAGATTTAACTACTCCAAACATAAAGTTAGTAACCAGGAAAATAGAAGAGCTGTTGAGTATCTATTCACCAAATGTCAGAACTCTAAAGTATGGGAAAGAACCAATGGTATAACCAGCAGAGACATATACAGCAATACAATAATAGTAGAGAATTTCTGCATTTTACTTAGAAGTGCACACAATAGATCAGTAAGGGAAAGTGTGACATCATTATTTCTTTAATACTTTAGACCATTTAGATCTAACAGACTTACATCAAACACTCTGCCTGTAAGAGCTGGGTGTACATTTTTCCCAAGAGCACATGAGCTATTCTCAAAGATATAGTATGTATCGGTCACAAAAGAATCTCAAACAACTTTAAAAGTTATAAAATACAAATTATATTCATTTCACATGCACATGTAGGGTGTAACTAGTAAATGTGTGTGTGCACACATGTGGGTGTACCTGCAAATTTGGAGGTCTAGTTGGAAGCTTTCCTGAAGGTATTTATTCATTTCTTTCAATTGTTTGTTTGTTTTCCTGGATTTCCCTGAGTGATTTATCATTTCCTCTTTATATACCTCTATCATCTTCATGTAGTTGGTTTTAAGGTGTTTTTCTTGTGTGTCAGGTATGTTGGTATATTCAGAGCCTGCTATGGTAGGATAGATGGTCTCTGGTGGTGACATAGTGTCCTGGCTGTTATTGATTGTGTTCTGTTGCTCAAATCTAGGCATCTGGGTTTTGGGTGATTATGGGTTTAGGTTCTGATTTGGGGGTTTATGTTGCTTGGGTGAGAGTTTTATTCCTTGGTTTCTGTTTTCATTCTGGAATTTCAGACAATGTGTTGGTTGATTCTTGCCTGCTTTACTTGCCTGCTATTCTTGTGTGTTCAAGGTGAGGGGAAATCAGGGGGGATACTTGCTGGTTTTGGAGGCTGGGAGAAGAGGAGATCAGGGAGAGATCTGCAGAAGGCATGGGCAGAAGTGAGGGGAAGCTGCCCCTGGTGTTCTTTTACATAGGTAGGGGTGACCCTGAGAATTGGGTTTGAGGTAATATAGAGTGGGGAAGGTCTTCATGAAGCCTACCTGGTCTTCAGGCAGGCTTGCTTGTGGTTGAGCAGGAGTTTGGGGGCTAGGACACAGAGATGAGGCCAGAAGGGAAGGGCAATGGGAGATGGTCTGTGGGATCCACAGGAGATGTGTACAGGTGGGATGGGAAGCTTCTGCTGGTGTCCTTTGGCAGAGGTAGGTATGACTCTGAGAATTGGTTCTGGGGTAATAGAGTCAGGTAGGTCTGAAGGCCCTATTTGACTTTTCAAACATAAGAATCCTGAATGATTTTCCTTTCTAAACTGCTGAATTCACCACTATATTTGCATATTGCTTCACAGGGAAAACCTTCCCTTGCTGGTCTGAGATTAAAGTAAATTAGTAATCTTGCCTTGACTGTTCAGTCTCCTAAAATCATTTTCTCATAATGAGGTACCCTCTTCAGTTCCTGAGGCAGCTAACGCTATGGTCCCTGGTAAGAAAATAAAGGAGATACAGAAGAAAAATGGAAAGAGGGTGAGCTTTCAGGTAGCTACAGTCCAAGTCTTTACTGTGGGCATATGAAATGTCAGGTCCTGTCTTCTAAGATGAACATGTGAGGCTTAGATCTGTGAAAATTAGTATGTTAAATGGGACAGTATCTGTGATACTCAGAAGATTTGACACACATGTAATTGAATGGTCTGGTCTACATTACCTTGAGAATGCCTTTAAAATGATGTACTAATATTTTTTTTTTTTTTTTTTTTTTTTTTTGGTTTTTCGAGACAGGGTTTCTCTGTGTAGCTTTGCGCCTTTCCTGGAGCTCACTTGGTAGACCAGGCTGGCCTCGAACTCACAGAGATCCGCCTGCCTCTGCCTCCCGAGTGCTGGGATTAAAGGCGTGCGCCACCACCGCCCGGCCAATATTTTTTAAAGTGTTTGTTACACTGACAAAAATTTTATCCACAACCTGTAAAGATCTCACTTGAAATGTATAATATGAAGATAATCTTAAATTCTGCTCATGCATTTTGCACATGATTTTGTACTTCCCTCTCATTATTTAAGCTTCCATTATTGACGTTGTGCTGATTCAGGCTCTAGTCTCCCAGTTGGTCACCCACGAATGGACAGCCTCCATCTCCTGTAGGTCTACTCAGAGCCTTCTAGGTAGTGATGGTGACAAAGATTTGAACTAATACCAGCAGAAGCCAGGACAGTCACCATAGACCCTTATCTATGAGGCTTCTGTCTGGGAATCTGTGGTTCCCGACAGGTTCAGTGACAGTGAATCAGAGGCATATTTTACATGGAAAATTGGCAGAGTGGAGGCTGAGGATGTTTGAGTTTATTACTGCAAGCAAGCTTCCCATTTTGCACCCTCAGTGACACAGACACTAACAAAAACTTTCTTTCTTGGTGTGTTCCAGCTTTCAAACGTGTTGCTTGTCCTGAGAGAGAGAAGTGCAGCACATTGTATATGTGCAACATATTATTTTTGTCACAATTTGTTTTAATTTTAGTTTAGATTCACTGAGTTATTTAAAAGTGTTCTTTGTAATGTTAGGAATTATTGTGTTCATTCACTATATAGATCATTGTATTTTAATGATTATTTTGTCTATAGTTTAATATTTATTAATATGCAAGAACTGTCACCTATGTTAATTGTATTGGTTAGTTTTCATGATGAAAAAATTTCCTTTGGAAATGTTTTTGGGATGAAGCCTAGATACGCTAGGTTGGATCAGGTTAAAGGCACAGTAGACTATGCTACTCTTTTTTAATAATAAGTATTAGCAATATTGATGGCTGAGAACTAACAATTATTACAGAGTATTGCATCTCTTTGCTTTATAATATTTTTACATTTTATCTGGGTCTAAGCACAAAACCCATGTTTTATACAATAAATTAAAATTTATATTTGAATATATTTATATTTATACTATATTTTTATGTTGTGGATTTGTATTTTACACAATAAATTAAACATGTATATTTAAAAATATGACCATTTTGTTTTTCATACTGAAAATTGTGTATGCTATCTCCCTTTTGTTCTAATTAATTTGTATTTTGTAATTAAATTATTCAGTATTTAACACAGTTCCACATTATCCTTTGTTTCATCTGTTATTATGGTTGCTGGCCAGTAACTGTCCTTCTAAGCCGTGTGAAGTTGACAAAATCATCTAGTTTTATTCAGGTCAAAATGACCTGTATGGACTTGAGTATCAATAAATTAGCACGTTTTCCCCATTGGACAAGGGTAAAGCAGCAGACTCACTCTACTGAGTAGCTCTGATTCACCATCAAAATCCCAAGTGACTTTTGCCAAATGAAGACCCAGGGCACAGGGACAGGACATTCGCAGATAACCCAGAGGCATTAGAAGAGTGGATCTAGTTTTTATTCACCTTGATGTAGTCCACTGTGAACTTGGAATCCTTTGTTGGCTACATTACACAAAGGCCTATGAAGGGGGGAGTTTCTCACTCAGAGTTAACAAGAATCTAACAGAATTTCCTTTTCCTTATAGAGAAAACCTCTGGAGGGGAAGAGTTTTCCTAAGACTCAATATGGAGAAAGTATGAAACTGTTACTGTTCATTCTTTCCTATGTTCCTAAGAGAGTTGTCCTCTTAAGAAGTCTCTCCTACTAATTGGATATAGGAGGCATACAATAACTGAGGAGGGTTGTCCTAGATGACTTTTTGTTGTGATAAACACCCTGATGAAAAGCAACTTGGGGAGGAAAGAAGGTCAGTTTACAGTTACACATCACAGTCCATCATGAATGGAACTCAATGAAACAGAACTCATCAAGCAGGTCATGAAGCAGGAGGCATGAACTGAAGTGGAGGATATGGATGAGTGCTGCTTACTAACTTACTCCCCATAGTTTGTTCAGCCTGATTTCTTTATAAATATATATATTATATAATAAAGTTATTAAGTTATATAATATAAAATTATATATTAAATTAATATATATTAAGTTAATTATATATATATAATTAACTTAATTTCACATATCAGCCACAGATTCCCCCGTCTTCCCTCCTCCTACCCCCCCATCCCTAACCCCAATCCACCCCCCAATTCCCACCTCCTCCAAGGCAAGGTCTCCCCTGGAGAGTCATTCCAGTCTGGCAGACAAACGAGGCATGTCCAGTCCCCTCTTTCCTACACCAAGGCTGAGCAAAGTGTCCCAGCATAGTCCCCAGGCTCCAAAAAGCCAGCCCATGCACCAAGGTCCTGGGTCCTAGCTGGATCTGGAGCAGAGTAGGAGAACGGTGAGGGAGATACCATGATGAATGAAGACCCCAGGGGAATAGGAAGAAGCAGAGTGCTAGAGAGGTCCCAGAAATCCACAAAGATACCTCCACTATAGACTACTGGCAAATGGTCGAGAGAGTGCCTGAGCTGACCTTCTCTGGTGATCAGATGGCCGAACACCCTGGCTGTCATGATAGAACTCTCATCCAGTGTCTGATGGAAGCAGATGCAGAGATCCACGGTGAGCCCCAGGTGGAGCTCCGGGAATCCAATCAGCTAGAGAGAGGAGGGATTATATGAGCAAGATAGATTTGAGACCATGATTGGAAAAAGCACAGGGACAAATAGCCACACTAGTGGAAATGCATGAACTATGAACCAATGGCTGAAGAGCCCCCATGGAACTGGACCAGGCCCTCTGGATGAGTGGGACAGTTGATTAGCTTGAACTGTTTGGGAGGTCAGCCTAATTTCTTATACCACCCAGGATCATCTGCCTAGGGGTGGCATTGTTCACATTGGGCTGGGCCTTCTCACATCCATCAATAATAAAGACAATAACCCAGAGAATTGTTTAGAGGTCAATAAAATAGAAGCATTTTCTCAACTGAAGTTCCATCTTCACAAAGCCCCTAGCCTGGATCAAGGTCATAAAAACAGGCAGGACAGGGGCTTTCATCAGACTGTAATAACAGCCTATCCTGAATTCCATATTCCATTCATGAGGCATAAAACATTCCCTTTACTCTTGTGTTTGCATAGAACTATTAGATTTCTTTCTATCAGTGAGAAAGAGATTTTTCTTTTTTAAAAATTAAAAAGTGTATACTTGCTGATATCTTTTTCTATGTATTAACACACATGCGTGTAGACAACTACATAAGACAGAAGGGTGTGTAGGCCCCTGTAGCTAGACTTAGGCAATAGTGAGAAACTCGGCATAGGTGCTAGTTACTAAACTCAGGCCCTCTGGAAGAACAGCCAGGATTCTTAACTGCTAAGCCATCTATCAAGCTCCAAAGAGAAAAATTTTCTACTCTCAAAATATGATATTAAAATCAGTTCACTGAGTGAGCTGGTGAGATGTCTCAACAAAAACTCCAGCCATTGGGGAAAACAACTTGATATTTTCCCTGCATCAATATGATAGGTGAGGACTGACTCTCACATGTTGTCCTCTGCCCCCTACCTGTGTTCCAGGGAATGAACATTCCTACACACATACATACAAACATATAACAAATAAACAAATGTAAAATGATAATTTCACTCAGGTATAATTGCTGAATGAAAAGTTATATATATATATATATATATATATATATATAATTCATAGGAAACAAATGAGTTGAAATTCACCTATGAAATATCATTAGCCACAAACACCAGAGATCCATAACTCCATTCCAAAGTTTCATTAACCCATATTTCCTATGACAATTATATTTATTATCCATCAGTTATACATCTTTCATGATAAACACTTAAGATATGCCTTCCTAGTACATTTATTTATTTTTGTGCTCCCACAGAGAAAATTAAATAAACCACAGGAAAGACAGTTCCTAACTTCTACATTTAACATTCATAAAAAAGGCATTTCTCTGTAAAATTCATGAAAGAAGAGCAAAAGCATAGTTTTTTTACTCATAGAGAGTGATTGCATACATGTCTTCATTTTTCACTCCTTCAAGTGTTTCTGTAATACAGCACTTATTAAGTGTCTAATGCTATTCAGATTGACAGTCTGCAGCATTTTCCCACCAAGCACCACATTCTGTTTCAATGTTGTCATTCCTGACATAGAAGATATTTATGTGGCTTTTGAAAGCATAAAAATCCTTCATGACTCTTCTCTATATCTATATTGCAGCACTAACCTTCCTTTGCATATTCCTCCCTAGGGAGGACACACCCTTGCTACTCTGGGATAAAAACACAGTCATCATCTTGCAGCGACTTACCAGTCTCCTTGGGCTACCTCCTCAAAATGAAGTTGCCTGTTCTGCTGTTGGTACTGCTGTTGTTCAGGATTCCTGGTGAGGACAGAGGGAAGTGAGAAAGGAGGATGGGTAGGGTCCCACTGCTGATCACATGTGTTCTGTCCATGTATGAGAAGACAGAGGGGTCTTACCATCTAGGATGGTGCCTGTGGGGTTTACATCTGTGAGAGCGAGATTTCAGGTTGGAGAGAACCTGGGCTACAATGAAGATTATGACATAGATGGAATGGGATGGTCTAAGTTATGCTTAGGCTTTCAATTAAGTTATCCTTACGGCTGTCAATTCACTTAGCTTGTCAAAAAGAAAATTTTAGTGTATAAACAATTGTATGTAAAAATAAACATCTCAGTTGAATATCAAAAAAGCATACATAACGTTTGTTCATGAAGTGTGTCCTTAAGTTTGTTCTTCTCTGTCTTTATTTCAGCTTCCAGAGGAGATGTTGTGATGACTCAAACTCCATCCTCCTTGCCTGTCAGTCTTGGAGATGAAGCCTCCATCTCTTGCAAGTCTAGTGAGAGCCTCGAAGATAGTGATGGAGACACCTTTTTGGAATGGTACCTGCAGAAGCCAGGCAAGTCTCCACAGCTCCTCATCTATGAGATTTCCAACAGATTTTCTGGGGTCCCAGAAAGGTTCAGTGGCAGTGGGTCAGGCACAGAATTCACACTCAAGATCAGCAGAGTGGAGCCTGAGGATTTGGGAGTTTATTACTGCATGCAAGCTACACATGATCCTCCCACAGTGATTCAGACCTTAACAAAAACACCCTTACTTGGTGTGGTCCAGATGCCAAATATGTTACTTGTCTCTGAGACAAAGGGAGGTGCTGGGGAAGTCCAGATTATTGGTTGCAGCTGAGGGCCGTAGAGCATGAATGCCTTAGTTATTAACACCTAACTGACCATGCATTTCAGGCTTCATCAGCACAATAACAATGATATTGCATCTGCCTCAGGGGCATGGTGAACAGGTGCCCTCTCAGCAGGAGGAATGATGGGGTAAGCTGAGTGAAAACCATTCTGATCCAAGAGTCCTTTTCTGCCTGTGTCACTCAAAATTAGCCAGTACTGAAGACAAGAAACTGAGACTTAATCTTTAACTGTCTCCTTTACCATATAATTACTTCATTTGTCACATTTTATGTTTTGACTTAAATTCCATTTTATTAATGTAAATATTGCATATCCTACTCTATTGTGTTTCCTATTTGTGTAAAGTATGTTCATTGACTCCCTAAGTTCAGACTATGTTACTAATGAAGTCTCTCTTTGCTGATGAACAAATGGTTCTTTTTATCTTCAACCAGCTGTTGTTACTCTTTTGACTCCATGTTTTATTCCAAATTACATGCACAATTACTGATGGGTAGGAACATATTCATGCTAGTATTTCCTGGCTGTTTGGAATATTTTCTTTCCTCTGTTCTTATTTGTTTATGGTTTGGTGTTTTTATGCATTTATAATATTTTAATTTTTTACTTATTCATTTGTGTAAATTTAGTGAATTTGTTGCAAACCTGTTTTCAGATTAAATTACCTTTCTTTTTTTTCCAGAGAGTGTTTGTTTTTCTTTCATTTCTGAAGTTTTCTGGTATTGGTATTTTTTGGTGAGCAGGGAACTTTTTGCTGTTATTTTTTGCCACAACTTTGGCTATATTACCCAATCATCTCCTACGTGTTAAATTCTTATTAAGAAATTACTGTTATTCTAGCAGGATTCTCTTACATGTAACTTAGCGCCCCCTTTATATTCTGTTTTATTTTCTTTCTAGAATTTTATCTCTTGGAGAGGTGTTTTGCATTGAGTTTATTTGAGAGACCTTTATCTTCCATGACCTGGATCTTCATTGTACTTCATTAACTATGTTTTCTCTATGCTGTCCTTTCTCTCCTCCTTCTAGAAAGCCCAAAATATAAGTTTATGTTCATTAAATGGTGTCCCATATACTGCCTATGTTGTTCATTCTTTTAATTTTTAAATTTTAATTTATTATATACTTTGGGAATTTAAAAACATAAAATAATGATTATTTTATATTTTTATTTTTACCTCCAATTATCCCGTTCCCTCTAACACTAAAACTCTTATTCTCAACAATCCCCCTCTGACTGTAAATTTTTTGGCTCAGTGAGTTAATTTTCTTTGCTTGCATGAACATGAGTTGGGCTTATGTACTGGAACACAGCAACTTGTCAATTTTTCTTGGCTACTAAGAAGAATGGCACAGCCTTTCCCAGAAGCCATCAATAGCTGATAGACTGTTATTGAAGATGGGAACTCATTAGACCCTCCTCCATTCATGAGGAAATGCCGATGGGTCCAATCTTGTACAGATCGCAGGTATTCACATCTGTGAGTTCAAGGGTACATTGGTCATATCCAGAATCCACTGTTTCATAACCCTCCTTGCTATCTTTTGGTTTTACATTCTTCCTACATCCTTTTGAGATGTCTCTTGAGACTGAAGTGGTGGTACACATATCCTATTGAGGATAAGTGTGAGTACTCCACAGTTATCCTTAGCACTTTGAAGAGCTGTGAGCCTCTACATTAAGTACCGCTCACTATAAAAAGGAGTTTCTCTGATGAAGGCTGATAGCATCAATAATCTATAGGTATAAACAATAATGTAGAAGCCAATTTGATATTATGCATTTTCATCAAAATATCATTTGTAAGCTACCACATAGAGTATCTAACTTCCCCAGCCATGGACACTTGACTGGCTTTGCAGTACCAGGCACTCATTCTCTGTTAGAGAGTGGGTCACAGCCTAACCAGAAAGCTCCAGGTTAGCCCTAGATAGGTAATATTGCACCAGTTATCATCCTACTAAACAAATGGCCATTATTGTAGGTGATGAAGACCACAGCTGAGTAAGACTTTTGATAACTTTTTTTCTCCATCAGGTCTTTGCAGAGAAACTTCCAGAACTGTAAAAGCCAGCAAACCAGGTGGAGACATTGGCTAAATTCCACTATTACTTCTCTATGTTCTGGAACCAAAATGTGTAGTGTCTTTAGCAGTAGTATTTATGACCTAGTTCTAGGGGCCTAAGCAAGAAAATTGACAATAGCTTGTATTATTTTGTGGTCTGTTGCCTCTTTCATAATGAGGGTTCCTATACATGACACTAGGATCTTTTGTTTTACAACCTGTGGTTTCTAGAGGAGCATTACCCACCATGCAGTGTGCTTCATTGATCATTGATTCTTCTTTTAAAAAAAGTGTAAGAAAATAGTGTTTTCATATGTATTTTTTTCATACACTCTTACTTTTGATTAGTCAACATTCTCCCTTCTCCCCTGTTCCCTTTCCTCTCCCTACTTAAACTTCTTGGCTCCTACTATTCTTACCGTATACTTTCACATCACACACATTCTATTATCTTCTCTTCTCCTTAAGTTTTTTTCTCAATCCCTCTATCCTCAGACCTTTCTAACTTCCAACCTTTACAAATTCCAGATTAATCATCCAAATCTAACCCTTTAAAGTGAGGATCTACTTATGAGAGTGAACATGTAACATTTGTCTCAGTCTATATAAATTTTCCAGTTCAAGACATTTTCTTGAGTATTTCTTGATTTCTGTTGTTGCTGAATATAATTCCATTATTTATTTTCATTATCCATACATCAGTTGATGGATATCTAAACTGATTAGATTTCCTAGTTATTGTTAGATATATTTATTCATTTGGTATATAGTTGGCTACATATACATTGATAAACACATGTGCATATATAAAAAGAATATATATACAAAGTACAATGCTAAGTTTAATAACATTACTTCTCTGTAATCCCTACATTTGGAAGCTGAGGAATGAAGATTTTGACATCAAGGCCAGCCTGAGAGTCCACTGAAGCTCTAGAGAAGCCTGAACTAGCAACATCAAGTCTATATCTTTTGACATCTTAATAAAGTGGCATCTTAATAAAGCCCAAGACAACCAACCAAACAATCAGCACTTGTTTCCTTATTCTCTAATTCCTCTGTGTTTGCTATGTACAGAAAAGTTTTTATGGGGACAGAAAAGGAGCCAGTAAGATTCAGAACCCACAGGTCCATGCTGTCTGAGAAAGTGTACAATAGGAAACTCGGACTCTATCACCATGCATTTCCCTTCCTGTATTTACTTCTGAACATTATACACGTTGTATCTCATGTTCAGATTCTTAGTCTCATGTGGAATCCTGCTCCCTGAGTTCCTTTTTAATTGTAGTGACACACCACCATATCTAAGGCAACTTGTAAAAAAACTTTTAATTGGGCTTATGATTTCAGATAGAGTTAATGATGGCCAGCAAAAGCATGTTAGTGGGATCTGAGAGCTCACATCTGTATCAACAAGTAGGAGGTAGAGAGAGCACATGGGATGGCAACAGGCTTTGAAACCTCAAAAATCATCCCCATGATATACCTCCTCCAAAAAGGCCACACCTCCTAATCCTTCCCAATTAGTTTCATCTAGGGGGATCAAGAATTCAAACTTATCAGTACATAGGGGCCATCTCATTCAAACTATTGCACATGGATATTAGTAAACTGGGAAAGAAAGATGTATGTAATAAAGGATACTCCCCATATTTGATCATTAGTTCAGAAGGAAAAAATGAAATTTCATCTTTGTCAATTGTATCCTTTCCAACATCCCAGTAATGAAACTATAATAGAGAATAATATACCTTTGAGTTGCTTAAATTCAAGAGAAGGGTTTAGTCTGAGTGTCATGGAAGCACATAAACAATGTAGTATGTTTCTTTGAGACAAAGGTGGCATAAGCTGAGTCAAAAATAGAGAAAATAGGCTCTGATTGGTAGACTCCTTTGATGCAGTAGGAACTTGGTCATCACTATCTAAGGTCCCCATAAAACTCAGACTAGCAGACTATGAATAAACACAGACAATGATGATAGAAATGAGTATGAGAAAAGTGATGCTTGACAGTTGTTCACTGGATGTATATGACTCTTCACAGGAGCGTTAAGAAAGTAGATAATTCAGCCAAGAGTTCAGTACTAGTATGGGAGATAATCAGATTTGCTAAATTCATGTTGCAAATGTTTTCCATGAGGTAGGAGGGGCTCTGGAAGTTCTGAATAATTTAGACTATTGCTGGTGCTCGAAAAGATACACCAGCCTGAGCCTGGCAAAGCCAGGGATCTATTTCTAGAGGTAGCTGAGGAGGCATAAGAATGGTCCTGTTGCTTTTCATCCTAGAACCTGGCCAAGCTATAGCAGGTAAAACCACCCAACTTGAGAAGGGGGAAGATGTGTTTGGTTCCAGAGTCAGCATTGAAGAATAAAGAGACTGTGTGAGTCATGAAAAAGACTGAATTATGCGGACTAGATAGAGGACTGTTACCTGTCAATCCCCTTGTACCCAATGTTAATCTTTTTATCCCATTCAGTAAATTATTTTATTTAAAAAGGAGTATAAACTGACTTGTTTTCCCTCCAAGAACAGATCTTTAAGTAAATGACAGGTTATATTAAAACTCACACTATGACCTTCTGATTATGTCCATGGTAATGTTCATGCGCCTGGCCTTAACATGATATTGAAGTCCTTTATTTATAGCGTGACTGTGAAAAATGAAGGGGCATTCAGGAGAAAATGAAATCACTACCATGAAAACTTTGTAGTTTCATTTTACTGAATGTATAAGTTCTATATTTTTCAAATTAGTCCATAAATTGTGAATTAGAACTTAAAATAACAGCAAGAGAAATTAAAATTATGTTTATTATATGGATTTAAAGTATATAAAGCACTTTCACTTAAATTGTCACCTGCAACTTGACTGTGTGAATGTGTGTGTGTGTGTGTGTGTGTATGTGTGATTCCTGGGGCCATATTCAGAATCTTGTACATGGTAGACAATCACTTTACCACTAAGCTAAGTATTTTGCCCATTGCAGTTTTAAATTAATAAATGAAATAGCTTAAATTGATTAGAGCAATAAATGTTATAACTATGTTCTCAAGCCTGAAAATTTCACATATTATGCATAAAAAGTGGCTATACATAGTAAAGAGTCAAATAATAAGTCCTTCATGTGTCCCTGGAGGTCACTGACATCTTATCTTAAGTTTTATTTTGCATTTGTTTTATTCTTGTTATTTACTTTTGGATTATAATTTAATTGCAACATGTCTCCCTTCCCTTTCCTCCCTCCAAATCTTTATTGTTGCTCTCTATTGCAAAGACTATTATGAACATTGAAATCCCTGGGGATAAACATAAACTCAATCCAATAATTAAAGAATGTTTAGATTTTTGCTAGCAGGACAACAATCTCTGAGTCAAACCTGACATTTCTGTGTGGATGTGAGGGAACGGACAGAAGGATTTTTGAAGGAGAAATTCACAAGAAGACATGGATTGTCTGCACAAGCAAGCCAGGATCTCTCTGCTCTGCCAAGATTAGGTCATTAAGGTGACCTCAAAAGAGTCCTTGAATGTCTACACAAGCTGGTCACAAAAAAAAAAAAAAAAAAAAAAAAAAGTCATATCATAACATCTAGATGGCCATGGTTGTACATTTTTAGGGTATTTTTTACTGAGTCTGAGTTCCTGGAAACTTATCTTCTAGGGAATGAAGGCAGAGAGGGATGTATAGTGGGTGCTAAGATGAATGTCTAGCATAAAATGGAGTTTCTTTAGCTATCACAAGAGAAGTTACCTTGATGAGGTTTGAAGACTTCCCTATTGGAAGAGACTCTACAACCACTAATTTACGAAACTAACACAGTGTTCATACATTTTTCCATATACCCACAGAGAAGTTGAGTTTACCTTAGTAAACTTTAAACAATAGATACAGTCCATGAAGAACTGGGAAACTTATTTTCTTAAACTTTTGTAGTGTATTTTTACATGATTTAAATTAATTTAATAATATTCTATATGAAATGGTTTATTTTATCATAAAGAATTTAATACATGTAAAACAGTAAAATTGTTTTTTATAAAGAGACATTTATCAGAATAAAAAGGTATGTAATTAGTCTTTACCATAATTGGGTTAAAACTAGTTATTTTCAAATGATTAAAATTAACAAATTTAACAAAGACAGAAAGTAGTTATTTGATTAAACATTTTAAGTCAGTTTTTATTACCATGAACAGATCACTATAACATGATAAATTTATGAATCCTGATCCTCAAATGTATACCAATTATTAAGTCCCATCCTATATAAACTTTATAACTTTTGCTTAGTTTTTTGTTGACTTGACTTTAAGCTTTTATGGTTTGTGTCTTTATCTGTAATTTATATTGAAGACAAAATATCATTTTATCATATAAAAATCTATTCTTACACAATTTTCCCAGAATACAATCTTATATTATATATATACATATATATACATATATATATATACATTTTAAAACTATTTATTATTTCTCTTTATTTTTCTAAATAGGAGTTAAATCCAAATTACATACATTGTGTATTGTAGCAAATTACTATTACCTGCACATATACTTTGCACTATTAACTTTTGTTGTAAGGTTTAAACAAACACTGAATGTTTATAATTGTACAGTTTTTTAACCTCGCAGCTGTATTTTAGAGATCCTGAGAGAGATAAAGTTTAAATTTTAGCAAGAGTATCAGAGATACTGATGACCTTGGATGTGATCATTTTTTGTAAATGAGCACCAAAAAAGACTGGGGGGTGCTTACATAATGAAACATCTGTAATTATATCTAGTCATCTTAACAAATGTATAAAATTTTCTCTTGATTGAAAATATTTAAATATCATATGGCATAAAAACATTAAAAAATAAATTTACTATTTGTTGTAAGAAATTTTCTTTAAGGGGAGGTATTAGGCAATATATATATAGGAGTCTATACCCAGTACATATAATAGCATTTTTGTAGCTGTAGGGGTGGACCTACCACTTCTGCTTTAGTTTTCACAAATATGACTTAGTTTCTCTGGTCAATCTGGACATTGAGATCTTAGGAAGTAAAGTTCTAATTGCTTCCAAGAATCTGGGAAGGTTGACTGGATACTCAGTGGAAATCCAGTGATTTTGTTTGTCTCCTCCTATTTTGTAGAAATATTAACATTTAACAAGCACATCTGTGATTAGTTTAAGCAGACACAGATGGAGTTATTATTCAGAGATTTCAGACAGATGGTTCCTTTTATATCTTTTAAGTATAAGCATTCAATTAGCTGATTTTATTATGGACACCTTTATACTGTGAGATAAAAAATACTAGTTCTTAAGGAAGTAGTTTACTTATTAGTCATTTTTAAGAGAAAAAGACCTTTTTAAGATTGTCTTTTTTACATTCTTTTCTCTTTCACAGTGCCAGGGGCCAGCATTTTTAGGACAGGACTTTGAAGGGAACACTGAAACATACAGGCTTGGGTCTGAAGTGGACAGGCTGAATCTAAGATCTGGAAGCATCTTTTCAGTGAGCAAAGTAGCATATGATAACAAAGTATTTTTTTTTCAATTTGGAGGAAGGAAGATTGGAGACCAAATATCATCAAAGGATCCTATGTTATGTTCAGTTTTTCCTTTTGCTGCTCAATAAGTGCATGTAGTTTATTGATATTCTCAATGAGCATTGTCAACAGCTAATATTTCCATTATCATCTGTTTTGAGATCAGACTGAGAAACAGGGTCTTCATGGAATGAAGATCTGAATTGAAGGAATTCAACAGGTTTAAAGAAGTCCTGGCAAGCCTATTTGACTCTCAGTTATAATTCTCAACAATCCCACAGTATATGAAGGTGTAGCTCTGTAAGATAAGACGGCTTGTTTAAAATCCCTAAGTATCTTACAGGGAATATGTTCACATTCTGCATCAAGGAAAATTATCAGCAACTCTGGCTTAAAGGGTTAAAAACACAATGGGCCTACAAAAAGGAGAGGTTAAGTTATCCTCAAGATCCTATTACTTTTGAACTAACTGAATCCCCAGGGCTAGTGCTAACACAAGACTGCAAGTTGAATGTTGAGGCTTATTGTTATTGTTACAGCTCCTTCGATAGAGAGTTCTGAGTTTACACTTCAGCAAGGAAGCTTGCTTCCAAGACCAGCAAGTCCAAGGTTATACGACAGTAGATCTGGCACATATCTAACTTGTATCTTCCTTATCTTCTTGGAAACTCTGAGTCATTCCACACGTTAGATCTTGACATTTATCCATCAGTGGATGGAACTGAATCCACTCACCATTTCAAGAGTATTCATAAGAATGTAGCAAATAGCCGGGCGGTGGTGGCGCACGCCTTTAATCCCAGCACTCGGGAGGCAGAGGTAGGCGGATCTCTGTGAGTTCGAGGCCAGCCTGGTCTCCCAAGCGAGTTCCAGGAAAGGCGCAAAGCTACACAGAGAAACCCTGTCTCGAAAAACAAAACAAAAAAAAAAAAAAAAAAAAAAGAATGTAGCAAATGATACTTGCAATTTTATATTCACATTTGTAGGCATAAGTTTCTCTCCATTTTCCTCTCGTCTTTCAAATAGTAAGAGCTCATTTCCTATAAGAAGGTTTATCTCCCTGTCAAGTTTATTATTATTAAACATTATTATCATTATTATTATTATTATTATTATTATTATTATTTGATTCATAGTGCTCCTTTTCAGTTGACTTTTTTTTGTTGTTGTTGTTTTTTCGGAGACAGAGTTTCCCTGTGTAGCTTTGCGCCTTTCCTGGAACTCACTTGGTAGCCCAGGCTGGCCTCGAACTCACAGAGATCCGCCTGCCTCTGCCTCCCGAGTGCTGGGATTAAAGGCATGCACCACCATCGCCCAGCCTCAGTTGACTTTACTAGATACCAGAGATCCATAATTTCTACATTTGTTGCTCATAATCCTAAACATTAAATCTGATTAAAAGTGTATTAAGCCACACTTAACTGACTTGGAATCCATGCTGTTACTGGATAAAACACTGTACAGAAGTTAGTCTCAATCAGGACACAGCACAGACATGAGGGCTCCTGATCTGGACTCCAGGTATGTAGGACACCAGTGCTTATCTCAATATGGTCAGTGTTGACTTGCTTATGAGGAACTTCTATAAATTAACTTTTGAATGCAGCTTTATATAGTTTTTTTTGTGTGCCAGACACCTAAATGACAGGTTCCAGATTACCCAATCAGTTTCCATGTCAGGCTGCATCACCAAGAGACACAGTCACCATAAAGTGTCAAGCCAGTCAATACAGTCAATACATTGGCAGGGCATTAGCCTGGTATCAGCAAAAAACAGGGAACTCTCCTAAACTCCTGATACATGTTACAACCTCCTTGAATTCTGGGGTCCCCTTGAGGTTTAGTGGCAGTGGGTCTGGAAGCGATTTTACCCTCACCACCAGCACTGTGGATCCAGAATACATTGTAACTTATTATTGTCAAAGGTACAACAGTTTCCCACCCACAGTGGAATAAGTAATAATATAAACCATTCAGCAAATCAGAAGTGTGAGCCTGGGCTGCCTCAGCTGCTCCCCCTGGTACCTCTACCTGCTGAGATAATTATTCAGATAAAGTTCGACTTTGAAATGCACTGACTGGCTTTGGAATAACTGGCTAGAAAGGTTCCTCCTCTACCTTGTCATTAGCAGCAAAGATATGACAAGGTAAATCCTGATTTGGAATAGATAGAGTTCAGTACTCATGATGCATCTGGATCATGGCATCTATTTGGATGCAGACAGCAAAGAAAAATAAAATCAAGGGAGAATTAAAAAAAGAAAGGAATAAAGAAGAGAAGGGGGAAAGGAATGAGAGTCTACAGCAAAGCCTTCTAAAAGGATTTTTATTGACACATACAGACTTCCTACATATGTATCTGAGGGACTAGGAGTTAGAAAGATCCCTGATAGGCAGAAAGATAGAATGAGGGGCCATAAAGAGACAATAAAGATGACAAACTTCCCGATGATAAAGATGGTACACTTCCAGCCCCTTTCTCATATGCCTGATTTGACTGGAGACGAAGACCTAAAGACCTGGCAGGTTTTGTGTTCTGCCTTTAGGCCTCTTGATTGTTCATCAAGCTCAAGGCTGGATCAAGGAACATTGGCTTTAAAGTTCTGGGCCTATCTGCCTCCCTGTCTTTGTTCAAGCTGACCAATCCTAAATTAGGTGATGAAACTCCTCAAAGTTTGTTAAAATTCCTGGCCCTCAAGGAGATACAAGCTTCTTAGGGATTCCAGGCATCGCACTCAGGTTATCAGACTTGGGGATGGATGACTTTAATCACAATGTTTTCTTCTGCCAAAATTATATCAACTTTGTAATTTATTTTTTATTATTAGCAGTGTATTATTGTATTCTTAGAGATTGAGTTGTCTGATCAGTATATTGTATGTATGTAGCACGGAAACTCATGTTAAATATTGTTTCCATCAAAATTTCAATTGGAACATTGTACCAATAAAGACTCAGGAGCCAGATGCTGGGGTGAAAGCCTGCTAGTATAGAGAGACAGAGAAAATACCCAGATGACCTGGATGATTCTTCATCCACCATCATCTCCAAAAAAAGAGCTTTCTCCTATCCATCTCAAATAAGATGCCTCCACCTGAATGTCCCCTCCCTAATTTCTGTTCATCTCTCTCTGAGTCTTCCTGACTCCCTCTTAATCTCTGTGATTGTTTCTTGTAAACAGGTTGCTTGCTCTGCCTTTTGACGTATGGTAGATTTTATGTAATCCTGTTTATAATATTCAATCAGAAAACCCTTGGATTAAAGATATGTGTTAGGGCTGAGCCACACCACAACTATAAGCAGGTTTTTCCAGTAAATAACACAATATTAGTGTTCACAGTGTGATCAAATATCTTGTAACAGTTAAAATTCCTCTTGAGGCAGAAAGATTGTAAGGGCCAGAGGTGGTGGGTGACTCCAAAGAAACAGCTTCATCCAGTCACAACAGGGCTGATACACATATGAATTCACAAATATTGTGATAGTATACACATACCTGCACAACTTCAAATCAGACAAACTCCTACCAGGAATAAGGGGAAGTGGACACAAATTCCCATCCCTAACTAAGAAGCTGTTACCAATTGGTACCTGCTGGCAAAGGGGAAAAGTTTTCTCCATTGTAGTGTCCCAGTCTCCACTGTATTGTCACAATTGTATATTGCAAAAATATTGCATTTCATAGTTAGTAATTATTTTAAAACTTCCTTTGTTTCCTTTATAAAATTGTCTTAAAAACATCTGTCACCGTGTAAACTTAAGACCAAGTGGATCAAAGAACTCAACACAAATTCAGTGACTCTGAACCTGATAGAAGAGAAAGTAGGAAGCAGTCTTGAACACAATGGCAACCGAGATCACTTCCTAAATATAACACCAGTAGCACAGACACTGAGAGAAACAATTAATAAATGGGACCTCTTGAAACTGAGAAACTTTTGTAGGGCAAAGGACATGGTCAACAAGACAAAACGACAGCCTACAGAATGGGAAAAGATCTTCACCAACCCCACATCTGACAGAGGGCTGATATCCAGAATATATAAAGAACTCAAGAAATTAGACATCAAAATACCCAACAGTCCAATTAAAAAATGGGCTATAGAGCTAAACAGAGAATTCTCAACAGAAGAAGCTCAAATGGCTGAAAGACATTTAAGGAATTGTTCAACATCTTTAATCATCAGGGAAATGAAAATCAAAACGAATCTGATATACCACCTTACATCCATCAGAATGGCTAAGGTCAAAAACACTGAAGACAACTTATGCTGGAGAAGATGTGGAGCAAGGGAAACACTCCTCCACTGTTGGTGGGAGTGCATACTTGTACAGCCACTTTGGAAATCAATATGGCGCTTTCTTAGAAAATTGGGAATCAACCTCCCTCAAGACCCAGCTATACCACTCTTGGTCATATACCCAAGGAATGCTCAATCATACCACAAGGACACATGCTCAGCTAAGTTCATAGCAGCATTATTTGTAATAGCCAGAACCTGGAAACAACCTAGATGCCCTTCAACTGAAGAATGGATAAAGAAAATGTGGTACATATACACAATGGAGTACTACTCAGCAGAGAAAAACAATGACATCATGAGGTTTGCAGGCAAATGGATGGAACTAGAAAATATCATCCTGAGTGAGGTAGCCCAGATTCAGAAAGACAAACATGGTATATACTCACTCATAAGTGGATACTAGATGTAAAGCAAAGGATAACCAGACTGCAACTCACAACTCCAGGGAGGCTACCCAGTAAAGAGGACCCTAAAAAGACACAGGGATCACTCAATGACAGAGAAATGGATGAGATCTACATGAGCAAACTGGACATGAGGGGGGATATTGAGGGCAAGCATTAGGGGAAAGAGAGCTTAGGGGAGCAGGATGTTCCAGCTGGATCAGGAACAGAGTGGGAGAACAAGGAAAGAGATACCTTGATAAATGAAGAACCCATCGGAATAGGAAGAAGCAAAGTGCTAGAGGGTCACCAGAAATCCACAAAGATACCTCCACAATAGACTACTGGCAATGGTCGAGAGAAAGCCCGAGCTGACCTACTCTGGTGATCTGATGGCCGAACACCCTAACTGTCATGATAGAACTCTCATCCAGTGACTGATGGAAGCAGATGCAGAGATCCATGGCCAAGCCCCAGGTGGAGCTCCAGGAGTCCAATCAGTGAGAGAGAGGAGGGATTATATGAGCAAGAGATATTGAGACCATAATTGGAAAAAGCACAGGGACAAATAGCCAAACTAGTGGAAACACACGAACTGTGAACCAATGGCTGAGGAGCCCCCATGGAACTGGACCAGGCCCTCTGTTGATTAGCTTGAACTGTTTAGGGGGCCCCCAGGCAGTGGGACCGGGACCTGTCCTTAGTGCATGAGCTGGGTGTTTGGAACCTGGGGCCTATGCAGGAACACTTTGCTCAGCCTTGATGTAGGGAAGAGGGGACTGAACCTGCCTCAACTGAATGTACCAGGCCAGGCTGACTCCCCAGGGGAGACCTTGCCTTGGAGGAGGTGGGAATGGGGGTGATTGGGGGGGAAGGCTGGGGGTGGAAGGAGGGAGGACAGAGGAATCTGTGGCTGATATGTAAAATTATATTAATTATAAAATAAAAATATTAAAAAATAAAAAATAAATAAAGCAAAACAAAATGAAAAACAAAACAAAACAAAACTTCATCTCCATTCTACCCTTCTCATTTCCACATTCTTTTACTTTCTTCCTTCTCTAGTATGGAGGAGGTACAATACTGGATTCTCCTGTCCTCAAGCAATCAAAAGAGGAAAATTCTGTCCATCTTGGTTTTCACATTTCAGGATAAATTTTATTAAACTTGCTCAAAAGTGAAAGCCTAGTGTGTAAATGTTTAGGCCAGTATCAGTCACAGCATTCTGAAATAAAATGGCTGTTATATGAATTTCAAAGTAGGAGTTGAAAAAGGACAAGATTAGGAAGTAAACTGGAGACATAACAGAAACAAGTGACCTATTCAGTAGAACTGGAGTGAATAAAAGGTAAAACAAAACTGGATAGATCTCAAGGAAAATAAAGAGTTTGAAGACTTTGGTTGAAGGTGGTAAAGAGAACATGGAATGCACATGTGGGAGTCAATTGTTCACACACTGAGTCTAAGACACATATTGGGCTTTGGAAGCAGGTGAGTCAGGGATGAGTGATGAACCAGACATAAACTGAGGTGTATTTCCAGTGGAGAATCCCAGAACTGCAAGTTATTTACTCTTGTAAGTCTAAGCTCAGGGACAGGTGACACATCACACATAACTGACTCTGAAGTGACTGTGGTGGCAAAAACCTTCATCTTCAGCCTCTAACCACTCACTGATTTCCTCAGAGGAACTTTTACAATGTCCATTTACAACATGTACATTCTATAGGTATACTATATTTTACCTTTAATATTGTAATATACTCTGTATCAATTGATTGTTTAGATATGCTTAAATCTATAGTTACCTACATTGTATTATTACTGTGGCCAATAGCCAATATATTCATTTTGTCTACAGGTGCCTTGCTTAGGAACAATGACATATAACCAAAGCCTGGGTGGGTAGAGAGCTTTGTATTCTAGGTTTATATAAGTTGCATCTGTGATTTACACAATTAATAAATTGTCTCATGATTCATTAGACACAGTTCATTGTTATTATTATGCAACGTATGAATGTATACTGATATTCCTATAATTCATTGTATGGTCTATTACATAATTTCTTTATCCCTTCTTTGCCTATATTGAATAATGCTGATGTAAGCAGTAGGGTGCAAACTTTCACATCGCTTTTAAATTTCAGTTCTCCTGAATATACCTTGGAGTGGATCTGGTCAGACAAATGGCAGGCATATCCCTGGGATCCTATGGGCCCTACATAATTTCCATGCCCACTAACAATTCAATGATTTATGATTGCTCCATTATCTTATTAGTTACTGTGAAGTAATATTTCACTATGATACTGATTTTGAATTCCTTATATATTGAATATCAATCTGTCAAGGAATTAGAATGAAAATGAAGCTTTTTTCCTTTCATAGGTTTGTAGAAGCAACCTCCAGCATGGTCATGTCTGCTTGTGTTTCATATTTTATTTCAGCTGCAGCAGTGCAATTGTGTAGATCCAGTCTCTACTCTATGTCTATAGCTTCAGAGGGTAGGACTGCCATCCTCTTCAGGCCAATCAAGGCACAAGCTGACACTGGTGCCAGCAGAAACTGGATCACCCTCCAAAGATCTACATGCCTTTTTCTGTACAGTCTTTCTCTGAAACTTTCTCATGGTCAGTGGAAGAGAAACCATTGCAGATTTTACATTCAGTTTAAGCATGCTGGAGCCTAAATGTGCTACACCTCACTACTGTCATGGAATCCCCAGTATTTCTTACAATGTACTATAGGCCTGAAGAAAATCTAACACAACCAGCTAAAAAGATAATCAGAAAATACCATGTTTTTCTAATTTTTGAATGTGTACATGGGGTCATGATCTGAGCAATATGGGGAAGTCTGGATCACCCCTGACAAGATACCTGGAACTGAATCCCAAGTCACTGTTTCATATCTTAGTTTCAACTTTAACCATATTGATTTTTCAAAGCAAATGGATATATTTTGAAGATAAATCTATTTCTTCCTTCTACAGTTTTAAATATTATGTCCTTTTTGAAGCCATTATCTAGACATTTTCTAAAAGGTCTTTGTGGTAGTGTATCTCATACAGAAATGATATAGTTGCAATAGACACATACAACATATTTTGTTCTCAGTACTGTCATTCTTACTTGAACAAGTTCAATGAATGCAGAGTCCTCTGTTGAAAGTCTAGGTAGTAGTATAGGACTTTAGGACTAAGGATAATTAAATCAAGAAACTTCTGTTACTAAATGAGAGACTCTTGGCCAAAAATTGAGGAAGCAGATCACCAATCAGTGACCATGGATGGATTTGAGAGACAAAATGAGGTTGACAGTTGGAAAGATCTTCTCATTCTTTGTGTTGATTTACATATGAAGTGTGATAGAACAACCTGCCCCTAAAACTGAGCATCTCTCATTGATCACCCAGTTGTTAGAATGTGGTTTCCCTCATCTTACTGAGACGTATAACTGTATTTTGAAATCTTCCCTTTTAACTCAGAATTCCCATGTGTCAAGGATCATTATACTTTTAAGGGTTTTAAGAGGACAAAAAGGGTTTTCCTTCATGTTTTTGAGTACTTATTTATACAATGATAATTCCTAAGCTTCATCTGAGCATTGGGAATGGGTATTTATATTAGAGTTGATACCATCTACTTACAGATGGTACCATATTTATTCATGAAAAGTTACAACCAGTTCTCAACTGTTTTTGTTCTTTTATTTTATTACAACGCATTTTGTACCATCGTGGATAAACATGTTTATGAAATGACACTGTATTAATGGCCACAGGAAAAACTCCCAGTGAATTTTTCAATAGAATAGTTTCAAGTGAGAGAAAATCACTCAGAGGAAATTCCAGCTGAGTATCTTGTTTGTTCACTCATGTTGGGAAGGATGGAGCAAAATGACAGTTGTATCCTCTTCAGTATGTTCATGGTCCATCTTCATGTGCTTTGAAATACATTCTTACACTCTCCCCCAATGCCCGTTTAAAAGATTAAGTAAAAATTAATTGTAATTAGTGGTCCTGATATCCGGTGGCAGCTCAACTTAATCCTCTCATTGCCTCCAAAGAATTGGCTCCTCCATAGCCTCTATGAATCTCTACCACTATGGAGATTTTGCTTCCTCCTTTGTTGAATGATAAACCTTCACTATTGAACATTTTACACAGGAAAATCTTTACCTTATTCAAAACTGTTTTATTTCTTTTGTAAACTTCTTTTATATTTTCCAATTATAAACATGATATGTCATGAGTTAAATGAAAAGCAGTATTTTTTTGTATTAAGATATGCAGAGATAGAGACTAAATTGGAGGTATCCATTGAAGACAGACATGCCCCTTAAAAATTGGGAAGCCATGTGGAAGAAGGGGAGGAGAGACTGTAGGAGTCAGAGAGAATGGAGGGCATTAAGAGAACATGGCCCACTGAACCAACTAAGCAGGGCTCACATGGGCTAACAGAGACTGGAAACTCAGGTCTGGGGCCTGCATGGGTCTGCACCAGGTCCTCTGCATATGTGTTATAGATGTCAGCTTAGTGTTTTTGCAGGACTCCTAATGGTGGGAGCAGGTGTATCTCCACCTCTTTTGCCTGCTCTTGAGACACTTTTCTTCCTATTGGGTTTCCTTGTCCAACCTTGATATGAGGGCTTTAACCTTGTCTTACTGTATCCTATTTTGTACTGTTTGGCTGGTGTCTTTTAGAGACCTCTTCTTTTCTGAAGAAGAAATGGAGAAGGATTTGATCTGGGGGAGAGGGAATGTGGGGAAGCTAGAAGGAGTGGAGGAAGAGGAAAGTACGGTTGCAATGTATAATATGATATAAGAATCTATTTTCAATTACAATATGTTTCCTGGCTGTGTGATATGCATGAGTGTGGTGCAGTGTTGGTGATAAAGATGTGACATTTAGAACCTGCCACTCAGTCTCTTATTGTCAGCACTTCGCATGGTTACATATCTCTGTATTGACTGCTACCTGTTGCAAAAAGAAGCTTCTCTAACTGAGGTTGTGAACAACCAAGGGTAGTGGATATAAATGTAAGTTTCAGAAAGCAATTTGCCAGCACAACCATTTAGTAAATACCAGCATCATGCAGTCACAGCTGCTATTCTTACCTGCACTAGGCCAAGGAAACCAAAATATAGCCATGCATTGGGGAAGTGCTCTCCAGCCTCCATCCCTTTCTGAGAATTTCCTGGCAGTTGAATGATGCTGGAGGAGGGAGATTCATTACTTTTTAGAGTGTGGCCACTGGTAGGTTTCCCATGATCCAGTGTATACGCCTACTCCCATGACCATATGGAATGTAACACTTAGACTTAATGGGTTATCAAGAAAAAACACAAAACAAAAGGAGAAGACATAATATTAGGAGGGCAAGGAATTAGAAAAGCACATGGAGGTAGAAAATGGGGGAGAGATATGATCATGTTTTATTGTAGACATGTTTGAAATTATCAAAGAAAAAAAAAACTTCCAGAACAGACTGAAAATATCAAGTAAAAAGCTCACTGACCCATGTGTGATGTGTCCTCTCTCCATGCCCCAAAGTTTCCAACATGTAATGAAACATGTTTTCTACCGCAGTAGAGGCGTACACTATTGCTTTTTATATAATAAACACAAAATTTATGATTATACAGTTTTCTAAAAGATAACACTATGTAGATTTGAACACATATTCTTTAGCTAAGCCTCCAGGACTTGAGTCTCAAAACATCTGTACCAATTTCTCAAGTTCTAATATGGAACAGTTAATATTTAGATCTTCAAACTGAATTAGCTCATGGATTGTTGTGTTTACCTATTTGAGTCCTATAACTAAATGCTAGAAATTCTGTTTATCTAACCAAGATTCGACTAAGTAACAAATTCTATTGGGAATTATATACGTGTTTGTGTAACTACATTCCTCTTTTTCACTTTTTAATGTTTCATTGTAAATGGCCATGAGAAAGTCATTTGTCATGTAGAAATGAGGATTATTTGTCTCTTTAGTTTTCTTTATCAGGTTCTCACAAAATGAAAACAAACAAACAAAAATCAGATAGACTTAGACAGGAAGATGCTAGCCTGAAAACATTGACAAATACAAAGAGTGTTGAAAAGATTGCCTTGGTTCTGTGGTGCTCTCTTGGCATGGTCTGGGCATTTAGACCATGTATGTTTTCATTCACACAGATCCAAACTTTCACAGTACAGTCCATCTGCCCCCTGGTATTCATTTTTCTTTAAACATAGGAGACATGTTTGTCTCTTCATTCTTTTTTTTTTTCCTTTTGAGACATGCTTTCTCTGTGTAGCTTTGGCGCCTTCCCTGGAACTCACTCTGTAGCCCAGGTTGGCCTCGAACTCATAGAGATCCACCTGGCTCTGCCTCCCGAGTGCTGGGATTAAAGGTGTGTGCCACCACTACCTGGCCTGTGTCTCCACTCTTAAGAGTGGTCTTAGCCGGGCGGTGGTGGCGTGCACCTTTAATCCCAGCACTCGGGAGGCAGAGCTAGACGGAGCTCTGTGAGTTCGAGGCCAGCCTGGGCTACCAAGCGAGTTCCAGGAAAGCCGCAAAGCTCCACAGGGAAACCCTGTCTCGAAAAAATAAAAAAAAATAAAAAAAAATAAAAAAAAAAGAGTGGTCTTTTCTGTCCCTTGGTTCTTTTCACACAGCTGTACTGACCTCGTGATTTGCATATTGCTCCTTAGGGAGGACCTCTCCTTGCAGGTCCAGGACAAAAGCTAGCCTCTCTTTCTGCCCTCATTATTCAGGACACTTCAAACCAAGTTCTCAGAATGAGGTGCCCTGCTCAGCTCCTAGGGCTGCTTGTGTTCTGGATCCCTGGTAAGGAGAGAGAAACAAAGATGAAAAAGGAGACTGTGGGAAGACTGGGGATTTCAGGGACCCTACTGATGCAGACACATGTTCTGTACATGTGTGAGATTGCCATTATTATTCTCCAGGAAAGTGCTTGTGAGGTTTAGAGGGCGAAGGGAGGAGAACTTGTGCTCTTGTGGCAACTCTGACAAGTACCTAAGCAGATGGTACCGCTGATTTCTAGGTAGTTTCTATGCTCTCTCTCATAGGTGTTTCATGTTAAAGTTTTAGAATATAAATAAAATTCAAGAATACAGTAAGTAGAGAATAATAGGAAGGAAAAATTATTTCATTGTATCATTTTGTCTATACATAACCTTTCATTTCTGTTATTTCAGGAGCCAGTGGGGATATTGTGATGACCCAGCCTGCACTCTCCAGTCCTGTCACTCTTGGAGAGTCAACTTCCATCTCCTGCAGGTCTAGTAAGAGTCTCCTACATAGCAATGGTAACACTTACTTACATTGGTACCTGCAGAGACCAGGCCAGTCTCCTCAGCTCCTGATCTATCTGATGTCCAACGTTGCCTCAGGAGTCCCAAACAGGTTCAGTGGCAGTGGGTCAGGAACAGATTTCACACTGAAAATCAGTAGAGTGGAGGCTGAGGATGTGGGTGTTTATTACTGTCAGCAAGCTCTAGAACTTCCTCCCACAGTGACTTAGCCCTGAACAAAAACCTCCCTGCTTGAAGTGATGAAGCTGCCACATAAGTTCCTTGTTTTGGGTGCAACAGGGTGCAGTCAGCATGGCTGAAAATGTGCTTAAGACACACTTGTTTTCCTCTGACTTTCAGCTATCTCAACAATGAACCCCTGGGAGAGGGGGCGTTTCAGGAGAATGCATGCTGGGAGAAGGAGTGGCAGCAACTTGGATTCTAAAAGTGCAGTCAGTTATGGAAGATGGTAGACAGACCACATCTTGAGAAGGACCGCTACAGTGTGCATATTTTTTTGCCCAGTGTGTGTAATCTTTAATTTCATTTCATGACTGCACAAACCTCAGATAGTTCTATGGATGTATTTGTCCCACTTTCCAAAAGGGCCATATTGCATAAAAATTTCTTTTTTTTTTTTTTTTTTTTTTACTTTAAGTTCAAGTTTGCTTATTGAGGACAGGTTGATAGGATGGGCTTGGGACACAGTATATTATTCCACATTATGGAGCAAAATGCTTTGAGACTTTGCAAGAGGAAGCTGATGAAAGATTCAAACTAAGGAGTAACTGAGTCCTCAGAACAAATGGTACTTATGTATTTAACAAGGAATTATTATCTAAAAACAAAGAGCTAAAAATACAACCAACCAATTATTCAACAAGAAATCTAATAACCAATCCATAAATGGGCTAATGAAATAGAGAGTTTGGAAAAAAATAAAATAACAAATGAACAATAAACAACCTCTGTTGTTACAATCTTTCTGCCACCTCTTCTGTAATGTTCCCTGAGCCTTGGAAATGAGATACGATATAGATTCCCTATTTGTAGTTGAGCATAGCACTGACACTTTTTCTCTGCACTTTCACTATTTGTGAGTTTCTGTCTCAGCCACCAACCACTGCTCAAAGAAACTTTTCTGATATGGTCTGGAAGTTGCACTAATTTATGTGTAGAGAGATATAAATTTGAAGACAGCTTAACACTGAGTCTGTTTAGCAAATTATTAATAGTTGATTGGCTCTTGAAGCCTGTGGACTCTGAAACCTTTGATTCTTGTGCACATTTGCATCATCAGGCATGTATGTGTTTTTTTTTCCTGTGGGGCAGGCCTTAAGCTGAATTTTAAAAAGCTGTTGGAAATCCCATATCATCTTTGCCACTCGTGGTCATGTGATCAAATCTTACATTCATGTCATTATTGCAGTTCATAGGTTTTGCAGTTTGGTAACAATGTTAATTTATTTTTGCCCCTCAGCAGCTCATATAACACCTTTCACTACAGCAAAAACTTACCTCGAGGTCTCTGTTCTCCAGTCTCAATATTGACTTGATTTCTCCACATTCTTTTACAAATGTGGGTAGTGTCTATAGAAATAGCATTTCATCATAAAATTCTGGTTGGGAACTGTATTAGTGTTTGCAGCATGAATCCTAAGAGGTCTTATTAATAAAAAACAAACCTGGAGCTAGATGTTGGGGTAAACGCTGAAAGATCAGAGAAACAGAACAAGCCACATCGAACCTCACCTTGCCAACTTCTCACCTGATCTTGTTTCCGCAAACTGGAAGCCTCTGAGTCCTCACCCAAATGGATCTCAGCTGAACTGCTGCCCAAAAGCCTAAAAGCTTAAAAAGCTTCTAGTTTCTGGTCCTCACACCTTGTATACCTTTCTGCTTCCTGCCATCACTTCCTGGAATTAAAGGCGTGTGTCTTTCCCAAGCAAGACATGAGATCTCAAGTCCTGGGATTAAAGATGTGTGTCACCATGCTTGGCTCTGTTTCCAGTGTGGCTTTGAACTCACAGAGATCCGGATGGATTTCTGTTTCTGGAATGTTAGGATTAAAGGCATGTGTTACCACTGCCTCACTTCTATGTTTAATATAGTGGCTGTTCTGTTCTCTGACCCCCCACATAAGTTTATTGGGGATAAACAATGTATCAACCAAACGTTTTCATACAATACTTGTGATAAACATCATGACCACAACTAATTTATAAAGAGGGTTTCTTTTGACTTATAGTTCAAGATTAGAATCCATGATGGTGTGATGGTGTGGAGAAGGCATGGGGGCTGGAACAGCAGGTGAGAGCTCAGTTCTCTAAGTACATGTAGGAAGTAAAGAACAAAACTTGAATGATGTCCAGCTTTGAAATCTCAGACCTTGCCCCCAGTAATATACTTCTTCTAGCAAGTCCACCTTTCCAATATGTACAGTGAGAGCAACTGGGGACCAAGTATTCAAACACTTGAACCTCTGGGGTACATTCTCATTCAAACCACTACAGCAACCAAGAACAACGATAATCACCCACATTTTGGGGGGATCTTCAGTGTACCTCTTATCAACATCTTGAAAAGAAGTATCCTAAACCTGGCTCAGGGATTTTTGTTTGGCAAAGGTACAGCTTCTGGGATAAGCATAATGCCCAGTGTAGGCTAACTGTATTATAACTCTTTTATATTAGTAAGAATATGTATGAATATTACCAAGTAATTGTTTATTTTAGGGATTTTTTCAACATCTTTGATGATAGTTTCTTTTTCTCCAACTCTGTCCTTAGTCCTTTCCTCCCATGCATCTCCACACTTCACACTGTCTATCTATTATTCTCCTTTCCCCTTTCATGTAACCTGGGTACTAACTCCTCTGCTTAGGATCTCTCTTCCCAAGACAATGGATTCCCAGATTCAACAACTACTTCACCTTAAGCACACAACTCTACAGAGTACCTCACACGATACAACCTTTTCCAGCTATATCCATTTTGTTTGTTTTTTTTTATTATGTTATATCCATTTTCATAGAAATTTTAATTTCCTGTTTCTTTGAATTCAAGTAAAGAAACTGATTTTTTTATAATTTAATTTAATTTTACATATCAGCCATAGATTCCCCTGT
>CABHPP010116621.1:29754-42623 GCA_902168425.1 Peromyscus attwateri | reverse complement strand
GGGGGGGGGGGGACGACGACTAGACAGCAAGAAAGGACCCCAGAGACACATGGAAAAAATTGTTTTCTGACCCCCAACACTACACACTATTTTGAACTCCTTCACTGACATAGAAATAAGTAGATGGGGCTGTCGAGACGGCTCAATGATTAAGAGCACTTGCTGCTCTTGCAGAAGACCAGGCTTCAGTTTGCCACACTTACATCATGGCTCAAAACCATCCTTAACTCCAGTTTCAAGAGAACCATGCCCTCTTCTGACCTCCCCGGGCATGAGGCATGCATGTGGTGCACATACACACACTCAGCATTCATGCACATAATACAAACAAATCTAAAAACAAAATAAAAAAAGTTCTGATATTACCCAATCCTCTTCTGAATCTTCTCTAGAAATTACCTTATTTGAGGACTTAAGAGTGAGTAGTAGACTGTGACGTCTCAAAGCCTGCAATGTGGGAAGACATCAATTCAAGTCAAGAGTGTATCCAACCCCAGGGTTTTTCTACTGTTTTATTTCAAATGTGCTATTCAGTGATACAGGTTATAACACACGTTGAATAGAGAGGAGATCAACATGTCACCATGGCACTGAACTGAGTGCTTCTGGTCCTGACTCTCCCCAGCAGGGTTCTCCCATGATTCTTTGGACATCCCCCTTCTGACTATTTAAGGCCTCTCTGGTTCTATGGAGGAAAGCCATCCTATTAGATCATGAACTTTACCCTTTGAATGGCCATTTCATCCTCCAAGTTGAATATGCACCCAAGATGGCTGTGAGACCTAAAAACACAAACAAACAAAACCTTTACACAGGTGTTCCAATGAGCCCAACAAAAAAACATTCTTGTTTTCTTTAATTGTATTCTGAATATTTGAAGAATATGACTTAGAAATATGTCAGGAAACTTTAGTTACCACATTTAACACCCCTGTTTTGTGGTGCTGGGGGTCAAACCCAGGGCCTTATGCCAAGCAGGCACTTAAGCACTGAGCTATAACCCTAACTCCATGCCAGATTTTCTGGAAAAAACAAACAAACAAACAAACAAACAAAAAACAGCTGATATTGGCTACCAAAATGTTTCCAAATAGAGAACTGGAGAATTTAAAGGAAGCACCCCCTGAACCCTAGAATCCTACCTTATCTGTCAACTCTTTCCTCACTCTCCCTCAACAAATGTGTGGACTGGAGAAAACTTTGTTTATGCTTCTGGTGGGCAGCCTCCCCACGTAAGGAAAAGAGGATTGATCACGGCCAGTTTATGCTTCCTCATCCTACCAGGTTACTGGGTCAGTCCCTCTCTCCTGGGAAAAGCCAAGAAGTGGGTTGAAAGAATGGGAAGTGTTGTCCTGATAAAACTGTCTCCACAAGAACATTGCAGAAATGGGGACAGGAAGTTCTCTGTCCTCAACTGCCTACCTCAACACTAACACATGTGCACATGGTCCATATGCAAAGGCTACATATTTAATATAATACAGTAAATATATCAGAAAGATATGAGAACTGTTTTCATCAATTATACACAAGAAAGGTGTTGCTGGAGAGCTTCTCTCCAGGTCCCACCAAGCCCCGCAGTTCCACAACCTACGTATAAAATAATCACTCAGATATTTATATTACTTATAACTGTATGGCCGTGGCAGGCTTCTTGCTAACTGTTCTTATATCTTAAACTAACCCATTTCTATAAATCTATACCTTGCCACGTGGCTCATGGCTTACTGGCATCTTTACATGCTGCTTGTCCTGGCAGTGGCTGGCAGTGTCTCCCCCTCCTTCTTCCTGTTCCCTCAATTCTCCTCTCTCCTTGTCCCGCCTATACTTTCTGCCTGGTCACTGCCAATCAGTGTTTATTGATAAAGAGGGATATCCACAACAGAAAGGTTTTTCTGGATGATGAAGATAAAGAAAAGAATAAAAATTTCTAATTTTTTTCTTCATGAGAGAATGGAGATAAGAATTATTTTCCTTTATAGAGGCCCACTGATCGATTTCCACAATCTAATTCTATAATCTAGTTCATGTATTATTTTATAGATTGTTGTTTATTTACAGTGAAACTCCAGAGAGAAAAGGCTTTCTGAATATCTATCGAGAGATAAAAAACCTCATTCTGTACACCAAATTAATGAAGTGGGGCCTGCCAGAGAAGAAACAATCACTGTTGACTTCTAAGTATTTAAAGCATATAGCTGAAACAAAATAATACTTATACTGTAAATGCTGAAAGTACTGGCCATATCTGAGCAATAATCACTCTTTAGATTTTATCATAGGGAGGCATAACTAAGAGCAATTGACTCAAAGTCTGATAATTAGTATTGTTTTATGAAATTAAAACTGATATTCTGATTATTTCTTTTATCAATTCCTTATCATTGACTATTGACAACAATTATTCATCACTACTGATGTATGATAAGGAGTGTCAGTAATCAGAATCCTCATGGTCAGACTGATGTACTCTTTGTTTTTGTTATTGTTGTGGTTGTTGTTGTTTTGCTTTGTTTTATTGACACACGTCTCCCTGTGTATCCAAAGGCTGGTCTGAAACTCCCTATGTAGCCCAGGATGGTCTCAAACTCATGTTCTTTCTTTCTCGACATCCTGAGTCCTGAGATCACAGATAGTGTGCCAGAACATGCAGCTAGGCCAACTGTTCCAAATACCCACAGTGATCCTGGTGTTCCTAGCCTTGTAAGTGTCGACTCTGGCCATGTGTGCTGAACATACTCGAATGGGACTGTCTACTGGGTGAATTATTGCAAAAGCATAAGCACACCACTTTTGCAAGCGGGCTTTTTCCTTGCCGGCACTATATGGCTTGCCCAGCTGCTTAGTCACTCTGATGGCACCCGTATTGTATTATGAAATATACTATGAAAGACTCACATGGAAAGAAGTCAAAGAAAGTCTTCTGCAAGCAGCTGATAAGAAACAAGCCTCAGACAATTATCAAAGATCAACCAAAGTCTGTCAGCAACAAGAACTTAGAAGTGTCTCCTTCCATCCAAGCCTTGGAAGGGCAGCATGCAGCTGACACTTTGGTTGAGGCATTGTGAAAAAAACCTGAAGTAAAGGTCACAATATAATGGCAGTGGTTTTGTCCATGTTGCTGGAGGCTCCTCACCTAAGACATCCTTCACAAAGCATTTTGTTCATTTCCAACACCATCTATCTTAGGATAAGTGAGAGTTTAGCTGTAACAGTTGAGTGTGAAATAACCTATGTTGGAGAATTAAAGACTGGAATACAAAGAGCTTAAGTCAGAACCCAGCTTAGAGTTGACATCTGTGAGCAAATCCAAGTTGGGCAACTGCAAAGCACCCAGGGACCCATATCAATCAGTGTAAATGCACACTCGCATTAAAAAGGTGCTCTGTGGTAGGCAAACAGCGAATTCTGTAGCTGAAGTTTTCTCCGGTCTCTCCTTCTTTAAACCCAAGCATGTTGTTAAAAGGAAAATGCAAACTCTCTGTATCATGTCAGAAGAAAGAGCCACTCTCCAACTCCAAAGCCAGCTTTAATTTTTAATTGAACTGGGATTAAAGGCATGTGTCACCATGCTTGGTTGTTCCCTAGTGTGTTCTTGAACACACAGAGACTCTGTTTGCCATGTGATCGGATTAAGGGCATGTGCTACCACTGCCTGACTTTTGTTTATGGCTGGCTATGTCCTCTGATCTCCAGGCAAACTTTATTTATTAACATACAAATAAAATATCACCACACTTCAGCACAAATAAAATATCACCATACTTCAGCACAAATAAAATATCACCACAGAATTCCACTATTTACTGGAGGTTTTTGAAGAATATTAGTAGGACTCAACTCAAGCTATAAGACTATCTACTCTGCAATTTCTTGCATCCTGAGAAAGTTCCAGAACTTCTCACACACTATTTTTAAATACTTTCCTCAAGTCTGACCCTGAATAGTTTCATTTTTTCTCATTCCCCTGCATTAGTTCCCCCCCTTTTTTGATAACCTTAGCCTCCTTACCAGCCAAGAAACTCATACAATATAAATGTAATAATATTCCAATTCTATACACATCTAGCCTGTGGGTGATGTTATACAATTTGTTAACCTGCCTTTGGTCTATGGCCTGTTATATAAGGTTGAGTGTAAATTATTTAATTTTGGAGCACTTCACATTTCAGACTTTGATATTAAAGGTTTTCAACCTGTATGCAGGAATGAAATATACAGATGGCTGCCAGGTGATGGTGGCACACGCCTTTAATCCCAGCACTCAGTAGGCAGAGGCAGGCGAATTCCTGTGAGTTCGAGGCCAGCCTGGTCTACAGAGTAAGTTCCAGGAAAACCAGAGCTACACAGAGAAATCCTATCTCAAACAAAAACAACAGAGAAATATATAGATGGCCTAGTAACATATTCCTTCAGGAAAAACTCCAGGTCTGGTGACCAAGGACCCAGTTTGGATCACTGTAATGGGAGATCATCACCTCTCATCTACTTTTCAGACCAAATCTAGTTAATAGCTCAGAACCCTTGGGTAGAAGTGTGGATTGGCTTCCTATAAGGAAAGAAACTGCAGCACAACCACGGACACACGGTCTAAACCTTCCACTACGCCTTTCCCAAAAGGAACTGTGTCCCAAGTGACTGAACCCAACATCTCCACCCAGATTAATCTCCTAAATCCTCCTCTAAGGTCTAGTCCAGTGGGTGTCCCTGACCCTCGCCATCCATGCATCCTCCCCAGCTTGCTAGATCTAGTCTGGGTCCTACATCCAGTTCGCCAACTTAGTATGGCCTCCCCTTCTTGAGCCTCAACTGATCTACATGCTTTTGCCAGGACCCTGCCTACCTACTCTGCAACCCACAGACCCCTCCCATACCACATCCAACCTTTGTATCCTATCACACTTACCTATACACTCCAGGCTTGGACCAGGAGGCACATCCTGGTATACCAGCCAAGTACTGTCTGTGTACCTGACTTTATTTTATGCACTCAAGCCATTTCCAGCACCTAGGCCCAACCTATCCACACATCCTCTCTTCTGCTCCAAACTGCTCTGTCCATATCAGATTTAGAACTAACAAAGTTCACATGTCCAAATCCCATTGCAAAAATATTAACAATATGAAAGATCAAGCTGTAGTTACTCTCCAAAACCTACCAGTTCTGTGGAAATGTTTGCCAAGTACCTAAATGAACTCCAGGACACAGAATTTAAAAGAACAATCATAAACCTCATCAAAGAATTTAAAGAATTTAAGAAATCCAAAGAGGACACAAAGAAATAGCTCAATGAAATTAAGGAGAAAGAACTTATGGAGAATAAACACCTGAATAAACACCCAAGAAAATACAAACTTAAGGCTGATGGAAATGATGAAAATAATCCAAGACTTGAGAACAGGATTCAATAAGGAGACAGAAACATTGAAGAAGACTCAAGCTGAAATGTGGATCAAATTGAAAAACCTACTAACTCAACTAGAAAACTCAAAGGAAAGCCTTACAAATAGAGTGAATCAAGCAGAAAATAGAATATTAGGATTCAAATATGAAGTTAGAGGATCTAAACCAAATAATCAAGGAATATGAGAAATTTTATATAGCACAGGAAGGGAACATATAGGAAATGTGAGACACCATGAAAAAAAAAACCTTCAAATTATGCACATATTTGAGGGAAAGACTCCCAAGTCAATGGCATAGACCAGATCTTCAACAAGATCATAGAAGAAAATTTCATCAAACTAAGGAAATATAGATATCCAGACATATACAAAAGGCACACAGAACACAAAATAGACAAGACCAGAAAAGAAAATCCCCACAGTATATCAGAGTTAAAACACTAAGTATATATAACAAAGAAAATTACTGAACGTTTTGAGAGAAATAACACAAGTCACATATAAAAGGAAAGCCATCAGAATAAGGGCTGATTTCTCAATGGAAATTTTGAAAGGCAGAAGAGCCTAGAGCAATGCATTCCAAGTCCTAAAAGACTATGATGGCCAAGCTACACTAATATACCCAGCAAAACTATCTTATGTAATTGAAAGAGAAAGAAAAACTCCCCATGATGTCAACACCCTAAAATTTGTTGTATCCAATGAACCAAACCTAAAGAAAACACAAGAGTATTATTTTAGCCTGAAGGGAGGAATGAGCATAGCAGAGAGACTGTAGAAATAAATAAGAAACCATAATTATTAAAACACAAAGTACCAATGAGAAACACAAACAGCAATACCAAAAGTCAACAACACAATGACCACTATTAACATATATATTTTTTTCAATAATCACTTTAAATATCTGTGGGCTTAATTCTCCAGTCAGAAGACACAGGCTCACTAATTGGATCAAGAAACACAGTCCATGTATCTGTTGTCTACAAGAAACACACTAGCTTTAAAGATAAGCACTGCTTAGAATAAAAGAATGGGCAAAAAAGTACTCCAATCAAATGGGACCAGGAAGCAAGCAAGTATAGCTATCCTAACATCTGACAAAATGGACTTCAAACTAAAACTACCCAAAGATAAAGATGGATACTTCACTGTAATCAAGGGAGTAGTTAACCAAGAAGACATTACTACCCCATATGTGAACCAAACTCTGGGACAACCAATTTCATTAAAAAAAAAAAATCTACAACTGGATTTAAAGATACAGATGAACATCAATACACTAATATTAGATGATTTCAGTACCGCACTTTTTCCAATAGACAGATTACATCAGAAATAAATAAACAGATAAACATCAGAATTATTTGCATGATGCATCAATCATTTGATATCTACAAAATATTCCACCCAAACACGAAAGAATACACGTTCTATTTAGTGACACACAGAAGCTTTTCTAAATGGACCACATCCTGGGACACAAAACACATCTTTACAAATTCAAAAAAGAGGAAATCATCCCTTGCAGCTGATATGACCACAAAGCAATAAAACTAAAATTGACAGCAAACAAATCTCCAGTAAATAAAAAAAACTTACAGAAATTGAACAACTCATTGCTGACTGATGAATGGGTCAAAGAAGAAATCAAGAAATAGAAAGTTTCTGGTGCTGGGTGGTGGTGGCACATGCACTTGAGAGGCAGAGGCAGGCAGGTCTCTGCTCTGCAGTGTGAGTTCCAGGACAGCCAGGATTGTTACACAGAGAAACCCTGTCTTGAAAAAAATAATTCCCTGGAACTAAATGAAAGTGAAAACACAACACCACAAAAGTCTCTAGGACACATTGAAAGCAGTCCTACAAGGAAAATTTATACCTCTAAGTGCCTAGCATTAAAAAATCAGAAAATAAATGACAATGATAGAAAGACAAGAACAAACCAAATCTAAACCCAATGAACGGAAAGAAATAATAATAATAAAAAAAATCAGAGCAGGAATCCATCAAATGGAAAGCAAGGAAACAATACAAAGAATCAATTAATCTAAGAGCTGATTCTTTTGTTTGTTTTGTTTTTCGAGACATGGTTTCTTTGTGTAGTTTTGGTGCCTGTCCTGGATCTCTCTGTAGATCAGGCTGGCCTCTAACTCACAAGAGATCCACCTGGCTCTGCCTCCCAAGTGTTGGGATTAAAGGCATGTGCCACTGCTGCCCGGCTAAGAGCTGGTTCTTTAGGAAGATAAACAAGACTGTCAGATCCTTATGCCAGCTTACAAAAAAAACCAAAGTACCAAAATTAACAGAATCGTAGATGAGCAAAAAAGGATTAAATAGACTAATAATAATAATAATAATAATAAATAATAATCAGAATATCATGAAGGAACATTTAAAAATCTGTATCCCATTAAACCAAAAACCTAAAAGAAATAATTTCCAGATTCAGTCAAACCACCAAAAGTAATCCAAGAAGAAGTCAACAACCTGAACAGACCAATAATAGATGAGGAGACTGTAATAGTAATTAAAAGCCTTCCAGCTTAAAAAAAATCGTAAGGATGTAGTTTAAATATTCATATACTACTAAATTGGGGTATCTAAAAGAGAAATGAATTTTTAGATACAAATGACCTACCAGAGTTAAGCTAAGATGAAGTAAATAATTTAAATGAATATGTTTCAATCAATGAGGTAGAGGCTGTAATTTAAAATATCCCAGTGGATTCAGTGCAGAATTCTATCAGACCTTCAAAGAAGAACTAACACAAATACTACTCAAGTTATTTTTATAAAATAGAAAAGGAAGGATCACTTCCAAAGCATTTATTTATTTATTTATTTATTTATTTATTTATTTATTTATTTATTTATTTATTTTTTAGACAAGGTCTCTGTGTAGCTTTGGCTGGCCTAGAACTCACTATGTAGAATAGGCTAGCCTAGAATTCACAGAAATCTGCTTCCCTCTGCCTCCCAAGTGCTTAGATTAAATGCCCAGCTCCAAACTTTTTTAATGAAGCCAGAATTACTCTTATTACCCAAACCAACTAAAAATCTAACAAAAATAAAAACACAGGCCAATCTCCCTCATGACCAAAGATGTGAAAATTCTCAGGAAAAATACTTGCAAACCATATTCAAGAGGACATGCCAAAGGGCGTGATCACATTGGCTTCATTCCAGGGATGTAAGGATTGGTCAACATACATAAATAATAAACATAATTTGTCATATGAATGGACTTAAGCACAGAAATCACCTGATCATTTCAACTGATGCAGAAAAGATTTTTGACAAAAATCCACCATCCTTCCATGATTAAAAACCCTCCAACTAAGCAGCTATAGGAGATCCAGCATCCATGCTGGGATCATACCTTCTATTGCAGCTTCTGTAAGGTTGCTTGTGGGAGGCTAGTTGGGAGACTGGCTCCCACATTCTACCCCAGGGTACTCTTGAGGAGAGAGGGATAAGAGACGTTAGATAGAAGGATAGAGAGGAGAAAAACAGATAGAAACATAGGATAGCCTCAGGAGGGCCTGGATCCTTATTCACCGACTCCTCCTGTCTCTTCTAAAGGGCTATGTATAGGAATGCCAAGGAGTGGAGCAAAAGACCTCCCCCTAGCTCAGCCAAGTGTAGACCCTTCCAGTCACCTAGAAACCATGCACATGGTCAAGCAATCCTCTAATTCAGCCCTGCTGGGTAAAGCAAGCTCAGACCTCACTAGGAAACTTTTGTGGGCCTCCACAGTTGCCCACGTTCCTTCCTATAACCCCTCACTCACTGCCCTGTAAGGACTAATAAGCTCATTTGTACCCTAGGGTAAAGTTTTGTGGAATTGTGCCTGGCTTTGTCATTAGGACCTTGAGAGGAGGTTGACATCTCCTGCAGGGAAGGAATTTTGGCTACAGAGCCACTGCTGGTATGCAGCTATTGACATGAAAAATGCCTCTTTCCTAATCTATGAGGGCTGCAAGACATGCTTTGCTTTCATTTGTCAGGACATGCAGTACCCCTCAGTCTTGCTCAGGGCTTTGTTGACTCTCCCGTTCTCTGCCAAAATTAGTAGAAATCTTGATTGTCTTGGATTCTATGAAACACCACACTGCACCATCCCCCTAACTCTGTTTATTATCTGGCATATGGGACACAGCACGTTCTTTAGGTACCTTGAGAAGACAGATTTGACCTAGAAGATAAGTAACACGAGGTTTGCTAAGGAGATCTATTTGCTAAGTGACTGGGAAAATTACCTTTTTAAAATTTTTGTCACTAGAACTTAAGTTGACTGAATTTTTCAACTACCCATTTCTACTGGGAAAAAAAGACTTGTATAACTTATAGAATCAGGCTGTTTTAGCATCCTCTGGATCGAATTTCTTGTGGACATGGAGACAAGATACAGGGTAGAAGGCTCTTATTTTTCCTGGCTCAACTAGTTTTCTAGGTTTTTGTTCTCGTTGTTTTGCTTGTTTCTTGTGGGAATTGGGGGTGAGAGTGTCTTTGCTACTTTTCAATTGCTGTCATAAAACACCACAATCAAAAACAACTTGGGGGCCGGGCGGTGGTGGCGCTCGCCTTTCTTTAATCCCAGCACTCGGGAGTCAGAGGCAGGTGGATCTTTGTGAGTTCAAGGCCAGCCTGGTCTACAGAGCGAGTTCCAGGAAAGGAGCAAAGCTACACAGAGAAACCCTGTCTCGAAAAACCAAAAAAAAAAAAAAAAAAAAAACCAACTTGGGGAGGAAAGGGTTTATTTCAGCATACTGATTCACATCACAGTTCATCACTGAGGGAAGTCAGGGCAGGAACCTGGAGGCAGAAACTAATCCAGAGGCCAGAGAAAAGTTGCTGCTTCCTGGCCTGCTCCTCATGGCTTTCTCAGCCTGCTTTCTTGTAGAACTCAGGACCACCAGTTCAGGGGTGACAACTGCCCTCAGTGAGCTAGACCCTCCCACATCAATCCTCAATCAAGAAAATGCACCATGAGCTTTCTAACAAGTCAATCTGGTCAGAGAATTTTCTCACTTAAGTTTCCCTCATCCAAAACAACTCTACCCTGTGTCAAATTGATATAAAAACTAGTCAGCACAGGGGGTGTTTGTTTCTTAGATATTGTCTGTCATCTTTGAGTAGGTTATGAAGGTTATCTTTAATTGTCAACTTGATACAATATAGGATCGATCACCTGGGAAGAAAGTCTCAATGAGGGATTGTCTACATTGGGTTGTCCTGTAGACATGTCTATGTGGGACTGCCTTCATCAATTGATGTGAGAAGACCTAGCCCACTGTGGGTGACACCATTCCCTAGGAAGGGGGTCCTGAACTGTATAAGAGTGGAGAGGTCTAGCCAAGCACCTGCAAACAAGCATACAAGTATTTGTTTCTCTTTGCTTTTAGCTGTGGATATGATGTAACTAGCTGTTTGAAGTTCCTGTCTTGATTTGCCCTTGATGATGGACTGTAACCTGGAATTATAAACTGAAATAAACCTGATTCTCATCTAAATCACTTTTTGTCATGGTGTTTCATCACAATAGAAATGAAACTAGAATGTAGGTGATAAATCTATTTTACAGAAAAAGTTTCTCTTTCACTTAGGCCTCATGAACTAGACACTAATGACCATGACACTCCAAGTGTCTATTAGAGTCTCTTTCAGATGCTGACAGATTTGGAAAACATTTCTAGAGATTGGGAGAAAATCCATGCCCTCTATAGTGTATGACTATCCCTTTGAGAAATAGACTCTTGGCTTGCTACTGGATTCTGCAATAAGCTAATTGCTTATAGGTCAAGTGATTTTGAAATCTGAGTTGGGTAGTACCACCAGAAACTAGATGTTATGTTGCCCATAAAAGCTAGGTATGCAGTGGCAATCTACCATTAAGTGAAATTACATATAACAAATTGGAGTTAATGAAGTATCATAGCCTAGTAAAACTGTAGTACTGATTTATTAAAGGATTATACCAGTAGCCTTATGTGTGCCTGACTGAGATACTCTATGTGGAGAGATTTTACTTTAAGATGGTGATATTTAAGCTATCAAGTTAATACTTTACTGGTATGATACACCTAGGATACTTTAGAAAGGTGAATCTATATGTATGTTGAACTTTTTATTGTATTTTACTTTTTTATTTGTATGCATGTGTTTATGTGTGTGGACATGTAGGTGCCACAGCATGTATATGGAGATCAGAAGGAGTTAATTTTCCTTATACCATGTAGGTCTCAGGGATTGAACAGGCTTGGTGGGAAGCACCTTTACCCTCTGGGCCATCTCACTAGCCCAATATATTTTTGCATCTGAGAGGAAAGAAAAGAGCTAAGCTCAAGGGATAGTTATAGGTAGAATTCTGAGAAGACCCTGATAGTCTTGTTTTATAGTAAATGTGCTTTTCATAAACTTTTAACCTGAAGTTTGGGAAGAATTTGTGAATGTTATAATTACATGCTAAAAGGGATTTCTTTCAGATATAATTCACATCCCTAATCAGTTGCCTTTTTTTCATCGAAATGAAGATTGTCCTGATAAGTGTGAACATATCAGATGAGCCCCTCTGAAAGAAGAGCTAATGGTCAGAGATCCAAGAATGCAGAAGGATTTTATGCGACAGCCATCCCACTGACCCTAACAACACAAACTGGTGTGTTACAGAGATGGCCACATGGCAGGAAAAAGCAAGCAGGCTGTAGGAACTGAAAATGTCCTCCACCTACTGGCCAGCAAGAAATCCAGGAACCTAGTCACACAACTCCAAGGATAGAATTCTTCTAACCTAAAAGAGCAAAGAAAAGGGCCCCCACACTTCAGAAGGAGCCCCCATGATGCCTGACTCTTTGATTTTAGTCTTATGAGACTCCCAAGGAGAGACTCCAGCTGAACCTGACTCAGATGAACTATAGAGCTTCGAGAGAATAAATAAGCTATGAAGTCTGTGTTGATTTATTATGCAGAGATAGAAAACTGATACAAATTCCTAATGAAATGTGGGACTTTTTTTTTTTCTCAAGGCAAGCTTTATTTTTCAGAACACAAACAGAATATCACACAACAACTGTGAAAAAACAAATCCTTGGGCTATATAAGCATATGTGGTGCTGCTCAGTCATATATATAATAGTTCCACATTTTTTTTCTCTTTTAGGAATCAACATACAGTTTTCTACAGTGGGTAAAACAATTTACATTCCTACCAATGACATCATGCTGTTGCTTCTATTCAGTTTCCTTGCTAGGTGGGACTTTTAATGAAAGGGATCACACAGAGGTCAGTCTTAATATTTTATTTTTCTTACTCCTATATTTGGTTTGTCAAGAGATATAGTTAGATACCATCTAGATAATATGCAAAAAGAAAAAACTCATGCCCACATCAGCTTGACAAGAAGGGAGGATGGATGGAAGGAAGGAAGGAAGGAAGGAAGGAAGGAAGGAAGGAAGGAAGGAAG
>CABHPP010116621.1:0-29744 GCA_902168425.1 Peromyscus attwateri | reverse complement strand
AAGGAAGGAAGGAAGGAAGGAAGGAAGGAAGGAAGGAAGGAAGGAAGAGAAGGAGGGGGGAGGGAGAGAGGGAGGGGTGGAGGATGGGAAATGTGAGTCAAGAAGCCCAGAAGAGACAAGTCAGTTTCCTGAGAGGATTCCGCCTCCTTCACGTTACTTTAGGCTCGTCATCCCTTCCTCCTCAATCCACAGCCTTCCTTCTTTGCCAGAGACAAGCAGGGATTGATGGGGTATTTCATTCCTATGTGTTTGTACTTGTGATCTCTAAGGAAAATACGAACCACCGAATTTATTTCAGAACTGTTTATTAATGCTATGTTGTTCAGCCTTCATTAGTAAGTTGCTTTTGAAGAACCAAAACACCCCCATTTCAAGCAAGTCCCACACCCCAACTTGAATTAGGCCTGAGTTTCGAAATTCTCAGAGCTGCTGACATAGTTCCCAGGAACTCAAAAGTACAAAGTCGGGATGTTTGAAGGACTATCTGGTAGCAACTGATTAACCACAGAATGCCCCAATGCCAGAGATGGTCAAAAGTACAAATTTCAGGATGTTTGAAGGACTATCTGGTAGCAACTGATTAACCACAGAATGCCCCAACACCGGGGATAGTCTATAAAGTTTGACAACTGGTCAAAACTGCAAAGTAAGATAACACAGAAATTTTGGAAAGCCCCTAAACCTTGAGCCAATCAGAATTGTACCCGTACTAGCACCCCTAACTGATGTAACCTTGTGGTTTTTGCCTTTAAAAACTGAGTTTGCTGAGGGGCGGGCACCTCCTCTAGCCTCCGCTGCGTTGGTGTGCTTGATGAGGTCCCTGCCACGCTGCTTGAACTGCTCCAATAAACCTTGCTTTTGCATTTCGGTGAGTTTGTGTCTCTGGTGGTCTCTTTGGGGGTCTCACGCCCAGGGCACAATAACTTTCACTACTCTATTCTATATTCTTAGATGTTTTTAAATTTGCTCACCTTTCTTATGTCTGAGACATTATTAATGCTTTTTTAAAACACCCCCCCCCATCCTTTTATGATTTGTTCATTTGTTTGTTTGTGACAGGACCTCAATCTAGCTCAGGCTCCCCTGGAGCTCACTGTGTAGCTCACGCTGACCTCAAATTTACAGTAAGTTCCTGCCTCAGATGGGATTGTAGGTGTGAGTCACCACACCCACCTCAAACACTTTCTTTAATGCTGTTATGGTAACATTTCCCCCAATTTTGAACCCTGATGTCCTTACGAGTCACCCGGTGGGTGACACTAGAGGAAACCATAGAGCAAAGAGGAAGCGACCTGTCTGATAGCATTACCCCAGGAGGTGGGGCTGACAAAGTTACCAGCTTTGTAAACGGTAACTGGTTTTCCTCAAAGCTCAGAGCGGCTCAGCCCTGAATCTCAGGCCTGTTGTGAGCTTCCTCCTGTGGAAGCAGATGAGCTTAGTGGATTCCTAAAGGCCTCTTTAGTCTTCTTATCATAAAAATAAAATAGGTTTTCATTTTTTTTAATTCAGCTGTTACAGAAAATGTACCGTGGAAAGTGAAAATCTTTCACAACTGAGTCGCAGATAAATATCAGCAATAGTTTTGTGTATATAGATAATAGATAATCTTCCAGTTTTAAATTTAGAAATGAGAATGTACTAAAGTGACTCTCTTCTGAAATTTGTGGGAACTGGGAGCCCATAAGAGAAGAGCGGTGGGAGGCCTTACCTTGTTGGAGGAGGGCGTCGGGGGAGGAGACAGGGGAGTGGGAGCAGGGAAGAGAGGGATCTGTGGTTGGTATGTAAAATAAAAAATATAAAGTCTTTGAGAGAGAGAGAGAGAGAGAGAGAGAGAGAGAGAGAGAGAGAGAGAGGAGCGCGACTATTTAAAAGCAGCAAGGGATGTAGCCCAGACCAGAGACTAAGCAGCCAAGGAGATGAGTCAATATTCAGGCCAGCGACCTTATTTTCTTCTACTTCTCCTGGACTCTCCTTCCTCTACAACCACTCTATATCTGCCAGTGGTTGTATAGTCTCATGTCTCCACCCAGCTGCCCTCCCTCCCCTATAGCCTCATCTTAATGTATGTGACATAAAGGCATATATAGTGTGTATATATACATATATGTACACACACACACACACACACACACACACGTCCCTGCTAGTCACAGTTGGTAGAGTACTTACTTGCCTAGCATGTATGAAGCCTTGGATTCCACCCCAGCACCACATAAAGTGGGTGTGTTGGTACATGCCTGTAATCTCAGCTCCCAAAAGGTGAAGAAGTTTAAGTTTATGCTCTTCTATATCCTAAGTTTGAGGCCAGCCTGAGTGAGATCTGTCTCAAAAAAAACAAAAACAAAACAAAAACAAAAAACTAAAAACAAAACAACAAAAAAACTTCAAGTTCTGTTGTAAGAGATATATAAAACTGAGGGGAACCTTTCAGGTAGGCGTCAACGCAGGCAGTGATCCACAGAGATAAGAATGACAACCCTTCGTCATTGACTTTGTCAACCTGGATCAGACTTCGGGGAGTCTAATGTCGGGCGGTTCATTGTCCGCATACTTTAAACAGAGTACAATTTGGGATAAGGTTTCCAGACAACAATCAGTTATACGGTTCCAGGTGTACAGTAAAGCTTATGGTGTGACTACATAGAAACTCCTTAAGATGTGACCATGAGGGTGGGTTCTATAGATAAAAGGCCTAGAATCCAATAGCATAGAGGTCAGCAGGCCATAAAGTACTTGTGACATCTCCCCTAAGGACAGGTAATGGTCTAGGGAGGGAAGAGTCTGGGGTAATGATTCTGGGGAATTTGGGTGAGGTCTGTCTCTACAGCAAAAGGTGGGTGAGGCCGGTCTTCACAGATAGCAAAAAGGTCACCAGGTCCTTAGTAAAATCCACACTCAGCTTTCTGGATGGAATGCAGGCATTTGATTTTTATCTCCTCCATTAGAGAGACACCCCTGCATGATTAACATCCCCTGGTTCTCTTAGTGCTTCTCTATGAGTACAAGAACGTCTGTGGCCCCAACATATAACATGAAAGTAGAAGTAAAAAGGAAAGGAGAGAGACAAAAAGGAGGAAGGAGTGGCCAATACGAACAAAATACATGATATTATGGACAAATGAAAATGCCACAAAGAAACCCATTGTCTTGAATACACGCCAATGAAAACACAGGACTTCAGTGCATACAGAATGTCTTTCTATTTCAGGTCAGTAGTTCTACCATCCAGAAGGACTCTGGAACACAACTTTGTTGATGTTACACATTGCACATGTAGCTAACACCTATGAACAGCTCACCATACGATAGTCACTATGCCAAGTGCTCTATGACATCTTCCCAACTTCATCTCTAAACAATGTTCTGAGATGGGTAAGATTTACTATTACCCCCTTTTAAAAAATCAGTGTTGGGCTGGGCGGTGGTGGCGCATGACTTTAATCCCAGCACTTGGGAGGCAGAGCCAGGCGGATCTCTGTGAGTTCGAGGCCAGCCTGGGCTACAGAGTGAGTTCCAGGAAAGGCGCAAAGCTACACAGAGAAACCCTGTCTCAAAAAACCAAAATAAATAAATAAATAAATAAAAATAAAAAATAAATAAAATAAAAAATCAGTGTTATGATGAATCAGATGACTTGTCCAGCGACTGACAACTGGAATGTGGCAGAGCTAACACATGTGCCCATATGGTCTGAAGTATAAGGGAGCCATGCTTCTAAGCAATAAACACATGGTGTTTCAATTATGGCCTTTGCCTTTTTCTAAACTATATCTGCCTTCTACCTGAACTGAAAATTAGGGGAGTTACTGCTTGTTGGTACCCCACACAACTCTCTAAAGTACCTTGTATGTAAAGGTGCTGCATTAAATGTTTGCATTAAAGGGTTTCAGAGCTACCTCTCTTCCCAGAAGATGTGACATTTACATATTTCAGAGATAATGTTGAATTAACTGTCAAGGAAGGCAGAGTGTGTTACTCAGGGTTCTATAAAGGAACAGAATGAAATGATATATAATTATAAAAGGGGATTTGCTAAGTAAATTATATTAGAGCTACAGCATCTACACAGCCCAAACTTTTCATTGTTCTCTCTTGATTTTTGCCTTTTATGTAAGGTCTTCTGTAACATGCAAGAATGAAAGATGCCTCTCTTCTGTGGTCAAAACCATATTCTGACTCTTCTGACCCAGTAAGACAGAAGCTGGAGAATCAAATGACAGAGACTGGCCTGGAATATAGCTTTGTTGGTAGAGTGCATGCCTAGCATGTATGAAGCCTTGGATTCCACCCCAGCACCACATAAAGTGGGTGTGTTGGTACATGCCTATAATCTCAGCTCTCAGAAGGTGGAGGCAGGAAGATCAGAAGTTCAAGGTTAAGTTTGAGGCTACCCTACCTCAAAAAACAAAACAAAAAAAAAAGAACAACAACAACAAAAAAGAGACTTCATAGGATTTTATTAACTTCTTCCCATCAATTGTAGTGACAATCAATACTGTGCATTGGTCAGGTTGTTCTTGCCCTCTGTCTAAAGGTGTGGTTCCTCAATTTTTGAGCTGTCTTAGAGATAAAAATCAACAGTGGCACAGTCACGCTCTGTAAGCATAGTGTGACAACTATACATGCCATGAGCAATAGTGTGAGATAACAGCCTCACCCAGGACATACAATGTGGGTCCGTGGTCCAAAGCAAAACCAAAATCTAACTACATAAAAATCTCAGTATCTGACATCCAAACATAAGATTCTTCTGTCTTCTCATGGAGCCGAGCACTCATACTCCTCTTTAACTTTAGTAATGATAAGGCAAGCACAATGCACGACTTTTCGGCAAAGGAATATTTAGTACTTGACTTAGAAGCTCTGCTATGTACCCACCAGTGTAGAGCTGAAAAATGGCCCATATGTTGATATGCTTCACTTAAGAACAGTGGAAACCATCCATCGATTTATCCACTGTGCAATTCTGTGTGTCTAGTGTAATGCTTCTCAAGTGTCTACTCCTGAGTATGGGAGTGGAGGTTTTAAGTCAGAGGACTGGAGCAAGGGCTGAGTGGCTAAGAGCCCTTACTGCTCTTGAGAGGACCAGCGGTCAGCTCCCAGTGCTCATGTTTGGGTGCCTCGTAACTGCTTCTCACTCCAGCTCCCACGGATCTGCTCATGGTTTCTGTTGCTGTAGTAAAACACTGGCCAAAAGCAATTTGGGGAGGAAAGAGTTTACTTCATCTTACAGGTTTACTGTCCATCATCAAGGAAGTCAAGGGAGAAGATCACGCAGGAACTGAAGCAGACACCGTTGGAGGGGCACTGCTTACTGTCAGCTTCTGGGTCTCTGTTCAACTACCTGTTTTATACAGCTAAGGACCACCTGTCCAGGGGTGGCACCACCCACAGTAGTTTGGGCCCTCCCACATCCATCACTAGTCAAGACAATTCCTCACGGACATGGCCACAAAGCGATCCCATCCGAGCAACTCCTCAACTGAGACTCCTTCAGATTATTCACAGGTGTGTCAAGGTGACAGCTGTAGCTAACCAGAACACGTCACTCCTTGTCAACTTGACATTCAAACACATTAGTGTTAAACCATAACCTTCCCTTTCTTTTCCCAAGATCTCATGTTAATATTAGTATCACAGTATAAAACACAGTCCAACTTTTAAAAAGTCCCACAGTCATTAAAATTTTCAACACTTTAAAAGTCCAAGTCTTCTTTTAAGATACAAAGTCTCCCAACTACAGTCTTCTATAAAATTAAAAAACAAATTATATACTATCTTATTCCAAGAAGGCAGAACCAGAGCACAGTTACAATAAGATCAAAGCAAAACCAAAATCTGACTACATAAAAACCTTAGTATCGGCCGGGCGGTGGTGGTGCACGCCTTTAATCCCAGCACTCGGGAGGAAGAGGCAAGTGGATCTCTGTGAGTTCGAGGCCAGCCTGGTCTACAGAGCTAGTCCAGGACAGGCTCCAAAGCTAGAGAAACCCTGTCTCGAAAAACCAAAAAAAAAAAAAAACCTTAGTATCTAATATCTAGAATTCACTCATGATATTCTGGGCTCCAAAGGGTTTGGACAGTTTCACTTCTCCAACTCTGCCACCCACAGCACATAGCTTGTCTCCCAGCCTCCAACAGACTCCATGCCACAGCTGCCACTGTCCTTGGTGATCACGCCATAGTCCTGACATCTCCAATACGCTAAGGTCTCCACTGTAACCAAGGCTGACTTTTCTGGCCCCTACCTTGATCGTGGTGTCAAGCCTCAGCTCCTCTCCATGACCCTTTAAATGCTGCAACTTTCATGTTGCCAAAACCAGCATCATGTGGGAAGACTCTTACACACTCACAAATTTGGCTGTCGACTTGGGATGCAGCCTTGGCCCACCCCTGAACTACAGCTCTTGTGTGTTAACCCTGAAGAAATACTTCCCAGAAGATTTTGTGTCAGTGATGCTGGTCTCTTATTAATCACAGCTGATTTTTCAGTTGCACAGTCCATTCATTGTCCTAGTAAAGCAAGCAAGATCTCACGTCCAGAAATTCCTAATTTAAATATATCTCACAAGTGGCCCCAGTTGTATCTTTGTTTTGAAACTTCACAAGCCAGGCCTCCATCATCTGCAACTCTCCCAACATTTCTATCTTCCAGTCTCCCACAGAACACATCGCATTACGCTCTGTGCACTCAATGACTTTTCCAGATCAGGACTCCAAAACAATTCCATAATCCTTCCAAATAACAACCTGGTCAGGTCTGTCACAGCAAGACCCCATTCTTTGTACCACTTTCTGGGCCTAATTAGCTTTCTGTTGCTGTCATAAAACCCTGACTGAAAACAACGTAGAGAATAAAGTGTTTATTTCATCTTACAGGTTGCAGTCCATTACTGAAGGGAGCCAGCACAGGAACTCATGCAGAATGGAAGCGAAGACCATGGAGGAATGCTGCCTACCTAGGGCTTGATTTCTGGTTTTCTGCTCAACTAGCTATATATATATAGACAGAGGCGATACAGCTAGAGTTCAGGACCACCTTTCCAGGAGGAGCATCACCCACAGTGGGCTGGGCCCTCCCACATCATCCATTTATCCTGCCACAAGCCAATCTGATCTGGGCAATCTCCCAACTGTGACTCCTTCAGATGACTCTGGGTTGTGTCGAGTTGATAGCGGGTAGTTAACTACAACAGGCTCTGATGATGGACTACATCCGCAGGTACCCATAGTCATGCATAGACACATAATTGTAAATAATAATAATTCTAAAATCCTTTTTTAAAAAAAGATCACATTCAGGCCTCTATATATGCCTTAATGGACTGCTTAATACTTCATGCCCCCCAAATCCTTTGGATATTATGGCCTCCTGTTGTAAGTCATACTCAACTCGATAATTCATTCAACGTAGTTTTGGGAGCTTATACCGTGGAAGCAGCAAGTTTCATAGGTGAAGTAGAGAATTAATGGTGAGCAAAGCAGAAGACTCTTGTCATCAAGAAACTTTGAGTTGAGGCAGGAAAGGAGACAAGCAAGAGTAACACAGTATTAAAATACTTATTAAAATACATCCAAATGCACACATGAAGAAGTCAGACTTCACCAGATGACAAGAAGATGGTGACAGAGGTGGAGAGGCAAGGTCTTAGGCAGAAACTTGGAAGATAAAAGTACAAAGGAAAAAAGAGAAGAGTGGGGTTGGGCCACAGTGTGAGAGAATAGGTGGGATGAGAGATGAGGGGAAGAGAAAGGTTGAGTCAGAGGAGCCAAGGTGCCCAGAGGTGGAGTCACTAAAGAACTGAGGAGTGTCTGTGAGGTTCTGTGACACGGGAGTGGGAGTAATCTCAGGGAAGTCGTAAAGACTGACAATAGATGTGATGGGTTGATGGCTACATAGGAGATAATGGGTAAGTGGGTGGGAGGAGAGAGAATAAAGGTACAGGATGAAATATGAGTGAAGGAAGGATTATAAGGGCAATTATGTGGGTATAGAGCTACACATATGTACGTGTATAGATCCTGAATGCTATCAAGTATGTGTATGTATATGAATTATTATTTCCTTCTCAACATTGCTCCCAGCATACCCGTCCCTGATCTCCCTTATTACATAAGTAGTTATTTACGGTTTCTATATTGATTATCCTTCTAAAGTTTCTTATAGCATGCATAAGAATGTATGTATAGTTCTCTCTATTTCACACAAAATAAAACTTTCTGACGTTTTTCAAATAAGATACCTTCTTTTATTCTTATGACATTGGTTTATTTGTGGAGGTTGGGGGTGTGCATGTTCCAAATCTATATATTTTTTTTTAATTTTAAAGAGCTGTAACAAAGAAGCAGCACCTAACCCAATGTTCTCACCAGAAAGGTGCATTTTATACATGCTTTTTAATGGCTTTATTTCTATAGTAGCTATTGAAACTTTTTGTCATTCAGACTCATTATCCAGCCCCACTCCTCTATTCTGACCTTGAGAAATGTCAGATTATGGGCTATCTTGATGAAAACAGTTTCAGGAAAGTGCTTGGGTGCAGTCCAGAGCACAACTGAGTTGGCTGGGTGATCCATGTCAGCTCTCTTCACATTTTCATTTAAAAAGAAATCTACTCACCATGGCATTACTAAGTTTCAAAATTTCCTACTTCACAGGAGAGAAGGGTGAGGGATGTGGATCACAGAGTTCATGACATGTCCTAGAAAAAGCACTGCACTTCCTCCTATCCTTTGTCTCAGCTGCTGACTCCTCCTTGTGTGCAGTTTCTACCCCCAAAACTGAAGTTACAGAAAACTGGGGACAGAACTCGGGTCCTCTGTAAGAGCACCAAGCGCCCTTAACCAATGAGCCGTCTCTCTTCAGCCCCTACAGTATTTTAATGAATTAATTTTTAAAAATGATTGTTCCCTGCCTTAACCAGCTTACCTGCCATTCTAGGCTGATGACTGATTTCAAAAGCTCTTAAATTAACTGTCTGGATTTCACAATTCAAGTTATGATGAAATGGGAATTTTCTTATGGCGAAGTGAGGATCGTTGCTTCTCACATCCCCTATATAAAAGTGTTTTATGCGTAAAGAAGCTGTGTGCAATCTCCTGTACACACCAAATGATTGTTAGAGTTCATATCATACGCAATACAACGTAAATGCTATTAAACAGTTCTTATACGGTGTAGTTCATGGATTAAGTAGAGAAAAGTCTGGACCAGTTCAGTCAGTTTCCAGGTGTTGAGATTAAAGGTGAGCACCATCAAATCTGGATTCAAGTGCAATAACCACCTTTTTTTTTTTTTAAACATTTATATGGTTTTGTGTGTGCATATACCACAACGCACATGTGGAGGTCAGTGGACAACTTCCAGGAGTGGATTCTCTCCTACCACGTGGATTCCATGAATCAGGCTCAGGTCGTCAGGTTTGACAGCAAGATGTCTTTGCATGGAGCCCTCTTGCTGGCCCCTCCAAATATAATATCTTTGCAAATATTATTGATGCTTAGTTGATTAAATCTGAAGACTTGGAAATGTGAAGACGGAAGGCCTGACTGCACACGAAGCTCAGTGTTGCTGCTGTTGAACTGTGTGGAACTCCATTAGCACCTGGCCTTCCCAGAGTCCACTCTGCACAATCCGCATGTCTGGGTCTTTGGAATGGGTTGCAGCCATCTACTTTGACATAACAGGAAAAGTGAAAACTTTGGTTTTTTGTTTTGTTTTGTTTTAATACTAAACAGTTTATACTATCGGTTTTGTAAAACAGCGGTGAGATGGCACACAAGAGACCTTGGCAGGTTTGAGCCAAGGTGCCCCGCAGCAGGCGATGGCCAGAGAGGCATGCCATGCAGACGCAGGGGGCGGCAGCGTGGTGCGGTGGAAAGTCACTCACACCATGCAGACACGGCATCGATGCGGAAAGTTTTATTATTAAAGGGGGAGGGCGGAGGGAATAGAGGAGAGAGTGGGAAAGAGAGGGAAGGAGGAGAGAGAAAAAGGGAGAGGGAAAAGGGGAAAGCAGAGGTGTGCACTCCCTCATGGCGAGAGAGGGAGGAAGGAGGAAGAAGGAAAAGGGGGAGGGGCTTTTCTCTTAAAGGGGACTTTACATAAGATGACATCAGCATGGAACAATTGGCCCTCTATGGGAAGTAATATGCAACACACACATGCACACGCACACGCACACGCACAGCACAGCGCACAAAAAAAAAATCCCATTTTCCTTTTTAATTTAGCCAATGAAGAAATACCAGAGGAGAGGTGGTGGTGAGAATTATTTGAAAGGATTTATTATTTTATGTGGAGCAAAGGAGTAAGAAAATGTCTTCACCTTAAAGATTGCATTTATCTACATTGCTTTGGGGTTTATCTTCATTTTACCACTTTATCTGGTTTGTCAGATCTAAGAAAAGATCTCTCTGTCCACATAGAATGATAGAGATGTGGATTTCCTCAGTGACTTGGTTTTAAAATGCTATTGTCTAGACTTGTACAGCTGAAGGGAAGTCTTGAGAAACCTCACCTCCGTTGTCGGTTGGGTAATAAAAGCTATTCATGGAGTCTTTGCGTTAGCCAGAGCCCTTTCCTCTCCTCCGACACTAACTCTACGTTCATTGAGCAACTACTTTGCACTACGGAGGGAGGGTACAGTGTAGCAGGTGATAGGCAGGTTAAGTTGTCAACACGATGTGAGTGACGGACAAGTGAACCAATGACTACTGGGAAGTACTTCCTCAGAGACTGGGGCTGGGGTCCAGGGTAGGAGGTAGAAGAAATGCTTTTCAGTTTTCTGGCATTGGAGATGTTAGACAGACAGATAAACAGCATTAAAGTTGTAAGTGACCAATTCCTCCCTAATATCTTACCTTGATCCCAATAATTTATTTGTCTTTTTTGTTTGTTAGTTTTGGCAGAGATAAGAACGCAACCCACATGTCTCAGGGCCTGGGTTAAGTGTGATAGTACTGAACTCCACTCCCGACTCCCCAATTATTCATTGAATAAAACTACTTATTTATTGAATAATCCCCCTCTTCTCTATGGAATTATAGTATTTATTAAATTATGATTTTATGTTCTGATTTTGTATGCAAAGATCAATTTGGGAGCCTCCTTTTCCATTCATTATTTTTTATATTCTTGTGCTGTTTATAAACTTTCCATTATCATGATTTTATAGTTTGGTATTTGGAATGCCTAACTGTCTTACCTATTCTTTATAAAATTTTCCTTGCTAGTCTCCCAGTTCTTCCTCACAAATTTTGGAATAGATTTGTCAAACCCTCCCACAGATATATAATTTAATACAGATCACAGATTAATGTTGCTGCATTTAACATGTTTATACCTTTCAGTCCTTTGTTCTACAGGTAATTATCCCATTTGTTTACAAGAAGTGAAGTCTCACTTGTATCATCTTGGAAAATTAGGAGGTAATATGACGTGATTAAGTTATTTATTTCAGCTTGTTGGTGATGGAGCACACCTTTAATCTCAGCACTCGGGAGGCAGAGGCAGGCAGATCTCTGTGAATTTGAGGCCAGCCTGGTCTACAGAGCAAGTTTCAGGACAGCCAGATATACACAGAGAAACCCTGTCTCAAAAAAAAATAAATAAATAAAACAAAAAAGACATTTATTTGTATTTTGTATGAATTCCTGAGGTTTGCTTTTTTTTCCTTCATGGCACACACTTTTAAAGATGATGATAACACTTGTTTTAGGTATGCTGGGAGTTGTCATGAGTAAAATTACTTTTTCTTACTATATCCTTATTAAGGAAAGCTACTTTTGAAAAACATTTTAATGGCCAGCAAGGCAGCTTAGCCAGTAAGAGCGCTGGCCATGACTCCTGAGGGTCCAAGTTTGACCCCCAGGGCCCCCAGGGTAGAAGGTGTGAACAGTTGTCCTCTGGCCTCCATTCACATGGACACCCCCTCACATTCAAAATAAATAGATGAATGGAGTAAAACATCAAAATCAAAATTTAAAAATACTTTTATTCAGTCACTTACCCAAGTCATATTATTTCTAGTAGTTTTGTTTTCCCAGTGATTCTTTTCAAGTTACGTAGCAGTGAACGGTGGAAAGTTTGTCACCATAGGGAAAGTCACAGAGGGGCGCCTTTAAAAGAGATTGTGTGATGCTGGACACTGTTGCTGAGTGCTTCCCAAATACTCAGTGTTGAATTGTGACAACTTTCGTGGACAGGTGTTATCACCATCCTGACTTTACAGATGAGGAAAACGGGACTTTGGAAGGTAAATAATGGATCCAGGAGGTAAAACCAAGTACTCTGGCTCCAGGGTTCGGGCATGACGTCACTTAGCCAAGCTGATAGGCGGTGCCCTGCAGTGCACAGAAAGATCCTTTCCCCATCGCAGCCGCACGGTATTCTCTTGCAAGAATGCAACAATGAACCGATTTGCAATAGTTTGCTGTAACAAGTAACGTCACACTAGTTGACCTTACAAACAGACAATTTCATTTGCAGGTATAAAAATTAGCATAAGCTCTCAGAGGTAGAATTTTAGTGTAAAAGGAAGGATGCATTTCAGTTTTTCATAATCAAATAGAAATGTCTTAGCAAACTAGGAATAGATAGGAAACACCTAAAGAATCTAAAGAATATAAAAGGAAAATTACTATTAGCATCGGGCTATTGGCACAGTGGCCCACATCTGATCCCAACACGCAGGAATCTGCAGCAGGAAAATTTACTTGTGAATTTGAAGTCAGTCTGAGCTACATAAGTAGTTCAAGGACAGCCTGAGCTATATAGAAAGACCTTAGTGTTCTGGTAGAACCTCCACCTCAGGCCCTGACACCCTGGCATCCGTATACCCAGAGAGGCTAGAATATTCTGGTGGTAGATCCACCTCAACTCCCTCCCCCATCTCTTTCCCCAAACCCGCCCCTTCAAAACCCGCCAAACACGGCTCCTCCCTGTGAAATAAACTCCGGGCTGTCTGGCATTGACCGGCAGACCTCTCGACTCTTTTCTCTCTTCTTCATTGTCTCTTCAATCCGCGCGCCTCTACCCAGCTACCCAGCTGACTGTCCGCAGGCCGACAGAAGATGCCTGGGCACAGAAGAACCTCCACCTGGAACTTGCTCCGGAGTGGCAGCACCAGCCACTGAGATGGGCACAGAAGAACCTCGACAGCTGCCAGGCCTTCTTCAGACCACAGACAACAGGACTCTGGGAACGCATTGCCTCACTTTTGCCTAGACAAGATAGGCTGGTCCTTCCCACAAGCTTCTACCCCACAACTGTTGGATATTCTGAGACCTGGCAGACCTAGGCCTGGCAGCCAAAGACTGATGTTGTTGCCCTGAGACCTCTGCCCTCAACAACCATGGAGGACCCTGGGGTGGCTGTCTAGGTAGCCAGCAGGTAAGTCTCTGTCACTTTCAGTTGCTAACTCAGGTAAAATGTATCCTTCTCAGAACTCTGATGCCATTTGACCACCAGGCTTTTGCTTCAGCTGCCTTCTCAGTTCTCTGTGTAAAATTCACAGGCCTCATTCTCTTAGGGCTGATACTGCTCTCAGTATCTCCTGGTGAATTAGATAAAAAGAAACAGCTTTAAGGTTTGTTTATGTGAAGAAAGGAAAGCTGTCTCACTTCTCTTCTTATTTATCTTTCTCAGACCTGATGATGTTTGCCAGTTCTAACAGCTCTCTACCCCAACTCCAAGGTTTCTGTGGACTGTACTGGCCCCAGCTTTTAGAGACAGGCTAGCATTGGAGAGGGTAGGGAAGCCTCCCTCCTCCTTCTTCACTCACCCAACCACTTCCATTCAGTAAATTTCCTCAGGTTATAGATTTAAAGATGTGTTTCATTGGGCTGAAACCAGACTCTAAACAATGTTCATGCCTTTTAACCCAAAGCCATAGCCTTTTGCTATGATACCAAGATGTAAATCTGTTCCAGTTTCTTTACACACTTACAGGCTCCTGCAGAGAGGTCCATCAACCCTCCTGACAGACTTGTGCCAAGGCCAATCCGCAGGGGGTCCTCCAGACACGCCAGCCCCTGTACTAGCTCTGATGATGCCAACCACCAACCAAGAACACCAACCAGGATGGGGGCATTTCCCACCTCCAGAGAAACAGCAGATGTGAAGGCTCCGTACTCCTTGAACACATCATCCCTCAGTTTGAAGTGCCATTCCCCCAAGCTCATGGAACATCACTGCTGGTACCACCACTCCAGACTCAAGGGCATATCTGCTCTTTCATCTGGCTCATTCACCCTTGCCTCTTCTGTACAACCAGGGCACTTCTCTGTCCCATTCTTCTGGCAGTTATCACTCTTCCCATGGCTAGCCCTGCTCATGAGGCCAATGATAACAATCTATTTTTTTCTCCTAGCAACCTACCTTCTTGGCTCCCTCAAGGAACAGATGCCTGAGATCCCCATGATGACAGCTAACTGAATGCTTCTTCACTCACACCTCCTGCCATGTGTGACCCCCAACTCCCAACTTCCCCCTCCTACTTCACCCCCAAATCATCAGGAAGTAGTCTCAAGAATTCAGCACCCTTATTCCCCCCACTTGTTATCCATAACTCACCTTTTTATAATAATCAAAAAAATGGAGGAATGTTAGTATTCTGAATTGCCCCTTGGGGACCCTCCCAGCATCCTGACATCATCTTATGCAAAGTCCCCTTTAAGAAAAAACTCCTCCCCCTTCACTCTCCCCCTCCCCCCCTCTCGCTAGAGGTAGTACGCACCTCCCCTTCTCTCTCTCTCTCTCTCCCCTCTCTCCCTTTAATAAACTTTCCAAGTGGACATGTGTCTGCATGGTGTGAGTACCTCTCCATCGCTCCATGCTGTAGCCCACTGCCATGTCTGCATGGTGTATCTGCCTCACCCACCGGGGCACCTTGGCCCAACCTGCCAAGGCCTCCTGTGTGCTGTAACATAACAATAATCTCTGCCAATATTCTTGTTCTAGTTCTGTATTTAAATTTATGCAAATTAACCAGTCTTCTTACCACTTTGTCTTCAGACTTGAGACCTCTACATTCCTTCATTTCTTGGCTCACTGAGTTTCTTAGACAAGTAGCATTTTCAAGAGTGCTCATCAGTTGTGTCTCATGCATTCTCTGCCCTTGTTAAAGCTGCCTTACTTAGCTTTTGTATTTGAAGAATGGTTCGCCTGGTGTTAGGAGATATGGACCAGACACATGTATTTTTCTTTCAAAAACATTTAGCTATTCTACCATTTCTTCTAAGCATTTGCTTTTGCTGGTGTCCCTTTAACACTGATTTCCATGTCACCTTTTTTTATGGGCTAGATTGATCATCTGTATTGTATCCAAGAATGATACATGAATGTTGTATTTGTTGAATATTTTCATGACTAGAAATGCCTGCTTGCTGCATTTACAGCAGAAGTTCAGGGTGACCGGGTGTTAACACTCAAAGGCTGTGCTTTTCTTCAGAGTTTGTAGACATGGCTCTATTGTCATCTGGCATCAATGTTGCCCCAGAGAAATCTGAGCAACAGAAATGTGAGGTCAAGCCAGGTGGTGGTGGTGGCGGCAGCGGCGGCGGCAGCACACACCTTTAATCCCAGCACTCGGGAGGCAGAGACAGGGGGATCTCTGAGAGTTTGAGGCCAGCCTGGTCTACAAAGTGAGTTCCAGGACAGGCTCCAAAGTTACACAGAGAAACCCTGTCTTGAAAAAAAACAAAACAAAAAGAAAAAAAAAGAAAAAAGAAAAGAAAAGAAATGAGGCAAACATTTTTTTCTCTTGTTTTTGTTCTAAGAACCTAAAGAAGTCTTTCTTTCTATAAGAAACTTTAGCAAACAAACACAATGATGTCTGCTTTTCCCTCAGACCTGGGGAACTTAAACCAGGGCTTCATGCGTATTAGGGAAATTATACTACACCCCTAGCCCCAGATGGCATATTAACTATAACCATCCTCTCTTTTTTCTCATCTATTATATGACCCCTTGCTGTGGATGATTGATTGATAAATAAAACTCTGATTGGCCAGTAGCCAGGCAGGAAGGATAGGTTAGGCAGGACAAGGAGGAAAAGAATTCTGGGAGGTGGAAGGCTGAGGCAGAGAGACACTGCCAGCTGCCACCATGACAAGCGAGATGCAAGGTACCAGTAAGCCATGAGCCACGTGGCAACTTATATACTAATAGAAATGGGTTAATTTAAGATATAAGAACAGCTAGCAAGAAGCCTGACACGGCCATACAGTTTGTAAATAACATAAGTCTCTGTGTGTTTACTTGGTTGGGTCCGAGCGGCTGCAGGACTGGCGGGTGAGAGATTTGTCCCGACCGTGGGCCAGGCAGGACCAGGAAAACTATAGCAACAACCCCTTTCAATTGGCAGTCAATATTTTGTGCTCATTAATTATGTGTTTAGATTATTTTAACTTTTGGAAAAAATATCATAAAAAGACACAAATATACAGGAATGACACACCATAATTTCACGTCCATAGCGGAGCATCATGATCAACTGGGTTTCTGAACATTCACCATTTCATCTGAAGAGTTCCTTACATCAATGATAGCAACTTAACCCTGTGACAATCTCTTTATGACATACATCCTTGTAACATATAATTAAAATCGTTTTAGTTGTCTTTTTCTTTTCTTCTTCATTTCCTACAATGTCCTAAGCCTTTCTCTTTGTCCATAATTTACTATACTCAGGCCTGTCTTGCCAGTGCCTCAAGATTTACAATTTATTACTTCTATAGTGGTGCTGTGTTGGAATCCAATTTCTTTGCATTAAAACCCCCATCCCACAAATCCCTTGGATTGCTACAAAATCAAGTCAGCCAGGAGGCGCTAAGTTTGGAATTGTACCCATAGCTAACTGCAATGAGGCTCTAAGCAAGGAATCAGGACCCCTTGAAGAGTTTCTAGCAAAAAATTGCAAACCCCACCAGCCAGGAAGAAATGAGAGAAAACAACTTTGAAACAGATCAGTCAAGATGGGATTTTTTTTGCCCCAAATCAAGGCCAGACATAGAAACAGTATTAGGTGGTTAACCTCCGATCATAGCTTCTCTAGGGAGTTAGTTAGCTCCTTTAATGGGCATGATCCCTCTGTCTCTAATCCGGTCTGCTTCCAGGAGCATCCTGCCTAATGCCGCCTAGCTTCCTCAGCTATTTATAGAGCAATGACACCAGAGAAGAGGAAGACAAGGAAGGTGTGACGCTTTCCTTGCACAACCTTTCTATCCTGCTCCCAATTCGGTTTCTGTTCAGTGGAGATGCTTCCTCTACTTCCTGCTTGCTGTTTTTGTCTCTTGAGCAGGAGACAACATACTTCCTGCTCAGACACAGTTTTCAAAACATAAGGGGGTCCACACACCTCTGTGCCTCTGAGCCTTTCTGCCCCCAAACATGCACTGGAGGAAGCTCTATCCCCACACCCAAACTCAAGCCCCGGTGGTCCCAAGAATGGTATAGGCGCTCCATGCTCACAGGCTCAGTGATTCCATCTTCCCAAGGCCCCAGAGAAGGCAGCTGAGGAGAGAGGGGCCTTCCACAGACAAGCTTGGTCAAGAGCTTGCAATAATAAGGCAGGAAGGGGCCGCTGGGACAGTGCGCTCCCTGTGCCCGATATTCTTGGAAGGCTCTGAGATTTGCTAGACTGAATACACAGAGCTAGTGCTAGACTTAAAGACTCCGGAAGTGCCTGCCTGTCTGTGTCTGCCTCTGGCTGCTGTCAAGGATGCAGCTAGAAGGCGGCCTCAGGCTGATGGAGACTTGTGGGCCTATGACCCAGGGAACCAGAGAGAAGCAGGAAATACACCAGCACCCTTCGCCTGCCCAAGCTGTGCCCTACCAGTGGGCTTCCCAGAAGTCTCTGAGAATTTCAAGACATTCTATGACCTTCTCAATGCGTTTACTTGTACAGTTAAGTAAACTAGCATAAATTGGAAGGTGAATAACCTCACAGATAAGTATTTGTTGAAGTTTAGTAAGTGACGAACTCACTGGAGGTAGGCTAAGGTTTGGCTGAATCCCACGCTCCATTCCACGATATCCAACCTCTGTCTCTGAAAGTCAGGGACTGGCATGGTGCAGACTTGTGTACGGGGCTCAAATAGCAATCAGTAAGTTAGTCAGCCGGCAAATTGGTTTGATGGTTTGTTTGTTTCTTTCTTTTGAGACAGGGTCTCTCTATGTAGTCCTGGTTGTCCTGGAACTGACTGTGTAGACCAGGCTGGCCCCTAACTCACAGGCACTTGCCTGGCTTCATTTCACTAATGCTTGGACTAGATGTGTGTGTGTGTATGTGTGTGTGTGTGTGTGTGTGTGTGTGTGTGTGTGTGTGTGTACCACCATGCCTGGTCTAGATGACCTAGAACTATTCTCTCTCTGTCTGTCTCTCTGTCTCTCTGTCTGTCTCTCTCTCTCTCTCTCTCTCTCTCTCTCTCTCTCTCTCTCTGTCTCTCTCTCTCTCTGTGTCTGTCTCTCTGTCTCTGTCTCTCTCTGTCTCTCTGTCTCTGTCTCTCTCTCTGTCTCTCTGTCTCTGTCTCTCTCTCTCTGTCTGTCTCTGTCTCTGTCTCTGTCTCTCTGCTAAGGCATTGAAGCCAGGCCTTCTGCATGCAAGGCAAATACTCTACCTCTGAGTTAAGACCGGATTTGTCTAAGTCCTTCCAGGTATTTGGTTTTTGGGTTTTTTTGTTTTTGTTGTTGTTGTTTTTGTTGTTGTTGTTTTTGAGACAGGATCTGACCATGTAACTCTGCCTGACCTGGAACTCTTTATGTAGACCAAGCTGGTCTCAAACTCGCAGAGATGCACTTGCCTTAGCCTCCCAAGTGTTGGGATTAAAGTATGCCACCACGACTGGTCTGGAAACTGGCTTAAGATGAAAAGGTTTCAGGGATATGACCTAAACCCCACTTCTGTCCTTGACATGGGACCCTGGAGGATGTCACTCATGCGGAGCCTCTGACACTCCTAACCAGTTCCAGCCCCTAGCCTACTTCTCAGGCCCGTGACCTCAGCTAGCCAGCTCAACAGAAACAATGTGTAATTCAGAGATACTCATCAAATTGCCTACCACGCTTTAAGCCCTTCTAAACTCTGTAATCCAGAGCTACTGACTTGGTCTCTCCGAGTACTGTTGCTCTGTTTCTTAATCCTCCCCATTGTTCTCAGATCCACCACCATCTGTCTCTTGGAGCCTCTAGGTCAAGGTTTCTCCCCTCTGGCTGAATAAGCTGGTCACCCTACATCGTAGCCAGGCCTCCAGTGTTATTCTGTGTGTTAGCACCTCTGAGGTGCTTTTGCTCAGTGCTGAAATGAATAATCTCAAAGCAACTCTTCCATGAGAACCAGCTTTCTCTAGTCTCTAGACTCTAGAGAAATGCATTTAGCAATAGCTTAAGTTGTAAATCTCACTAGTTTCATGTGGCCTGAAATTATTTTTTAATTACTTTGCACACACCTCTACAAGTTGAACTGCTTGGTCATGGAAACACTTAAAATTTCAAACCCCCTGAGCAGAGGCTGGGTAAACTGAAAAGTGCTTTTTAAGCATAATAACCTTTTGATGCCTCATTGTGACGTCAAATCAGGTACAATTGGAGAATCTGTACCCTTGAAACAACAAACCAAACTAAAAATTCTAGTGTGATTCACTGTGGACAGAAGTGATTCATCATGACTAAGGGAGTTTATATCCTAGCTGCAGAGAATACAGTGGTTTGCATTTATAAACCAGGGGAAAGCTATTTAGTAAGAAATAAAATTGGGTCCACGCCCCACAATACACATAAGAGTAGATTCCAAAGGGACCAGAGAAGTTAGAATAAATATTGAAATTAAACAAGTACTGGAATAAAATTCAGATGAAAAAAATATCACTGAGTGTGGAGAAAGGATGACTGTAGCAAGTCTTTCTCTGGCCCGTCAGGCAGTTCCCAAATAATGACAGAGAGACTTCTTATTAATTATGAAAGCTTGGCCTATAACCAGGCTTGTTCCTAACTAGCTCTTATAACTTAAACTAACACATATTCTTATTAATCTACATTCTACCATGTGGCTTTTACTTCTATTCCATTCTGTGTGTCCGACTTGTTCCATGTCTGCCTGGCTTCTCTGCATCTCTTCTTCCCAGAGTCCTCTCTGTGCCTGGAAGTCCCGTCTATACCTCCCGCTGAGCCATTTAGCTCTTTATTAGGCCAATCAGAAGGCACCTTGGCAAAGATACATCTTCACAGTGTAAAAAAGATTATTTTACAACAGATAAACGTAAGTCAAAAGCTGGATACAACAAGAGAAAACATGATCTTAAAAAAAATTGTGGCTAGGAAGATGATTTCATTGTAAAGTGCTTTCTGCACGAGTGTGAGGACCTTAGTCTGTACCCCCAGCACCCACATAAAAGCTAGGCTTAGCAGCATGTGTCTGCAGTTCCAGTGCTAGGAAGACAAAGACAGAGCATCCATGGCAAGTCAGTCTAGCAGAATCTGCAAGCACTGAGTTCAGTGAGAGACCTTGTTTTAAAAAAAATACATGGAGAATTGTTGGGGAACACACCCAACATCAACCTCTGATCTTCACATGTTTACACACACAAGTGCAAGTGGGCTGTCACACACATATGAGCATGTACACACACCCACCCACACCCACACATCCCACGCGCACATATGCGTGCCTTAGATACATTTTTTTTTTCAAAGCCAGAACCATCATGAATAAACTCAAAAGACAGGCTTGGAATGCAGTTCTGTGGTAGAATTTCTAACATGTATGTGGACCTGGAACTCCACCCCCAACACCACAAAGCCATTCCTTCTACCCATCTCAAAAATAAGGCAAGTGATAAATGTGAAGAAAATATTTTCAAAATATATCACAAATAGTAGGCGAATAGTCCTGACAACAAGAAAATCTCAAGTGCAATACCTTACAGAGAAGAGTGATGTTGCTGTGATGTGTTTGCATCGTATGTGAGCATTTCCTGTCCAGCTTCCACCCACTTAAGGAATTAATAGTCAGATCTCAAAAGCAGGAAGGCTGGAATGCTTAGCCATCTACAGATAGAGTCCTTCCAAGACCAAGGGGATTTACAGACCTAGTGTGAATAAGAACCTCTGTTAAATCTGTACAAATAAAATATGCATGCTCTATTGTAAGAAATAGGGATTTTGAGGGTATTTTTAGCTGACATTTTCCATCCCAGAAGGTTTTTTGTTTTGTTTTGAAGCTTGTAGTCTGCTGGCATTCCCTTTCTTTTCCTGCATTTATTTTAGAATGTAGCTCCCACAAACAATATGTTCCCTCTGTTGGCAAAGATGAGCTGCTAGACATTGGAGTGCAGTAATTCCAGCTGTTTGTAGGGCTTTGTGAATTCCTACCTAGCCTGTGCTCTGGTTCCCTTGTCTTTCCTTTGAGGTACTCCCTGACAGAAGCACTATTTGATTTATTTCACTAGACATTTTCCTGCCAGATAATGTTTGTAAAAAGAGTGAGAGTTCAGCTATTTTAAGAACCAACAGCAAATACAGGTATTGATGACTTTCCGTGTGTCAGCCAAGGTACTCCCCAGCTGCCAGTTATGGGAACCAAGTGTGTTCAGAGGCCAAGGGCAACCAGGAATGGGAAAAGAAACCTTTAGAATGTGTGCCAGCTTTAAACATCGTTTAAGATTTGTAATCATGTGACCCAATGGGGATAAAAAGACTATCATCCTTATAGTCACAACAGCATCCTTTGCCACATGTCCTGGCCATGTCTTAGCTTCCGCTGCATGTGCTCGCCACCATGCTTTTTAGCCTTTCTGAAGCTTCAGTGTCTGAGCCCTGTCACACACAGAGCTGGGGAGGTATGACCCAGAAGCCTTTTCCCAAACCAAGAGGCTGGAGTTGGCTAAAAGTTCCTCTCACTCCTACCCCTTCCACAGTGTTCCTCAGAGGGTCCTGATGGGACTGAGTGTCAATTTCCCACAACGGTAGCTGGCCGAGTAACCCATCCTATAATGTCCTTCCCTTTTCAACTGTTTTATATTCTTTGCATTCTTATTTTAACTTTCTGAGATTTTCCTTCAGGTGAACAATCATGTCCGCAGTGGCCTGCCCTCCCCTGCCCCATATCAAACATCAGTCAAGACAATTCTCCCACAGACATTCCCACAAGCCAATCTGATGGAGGCAATTCTTCAAATTTACATTCCAGTTGACAGCTGAAGCCAATTATGAGGCCAGTTGTGACACAACCCAAGACAGTGTTGCTCCTGGAAGAGTAGAATCACCTAAAGGAAGAGGTTAAAGTTTTAGTCTCGACAGGCTTCACTACAAGGAAGAATAAAGCTGAGAGAAGTGAGCTGGGTCTAGAAACCCATGTAGAAGAGGGTAGAAATCAGTACTGCTGCTGTCTGCAAGATCTGTCAAAGTCAAAATGTTCTTCTCTTCGTCTGTTGTATTTCTATAACATAATACCCAGTGCTGGGTAATATACAAAAAAGAAGTTTAATTGGCTCATAATTTTGGCAGCTGGAAAGTCCAAATATCATAATACAACTCAGGCTAACTCTCAGCATAGGGGCAAAATGGATGAACACAAGCCACATATCAATACATAGGACAGCCTCATGTTCTAACAGTCTACACTTTAAAAAAAATTTTTTTAATTAGTTTGCATGTATGGATATTTGCCTACATGTATGTTTGTGTGCCACAGAAGCCAAAGAGGGCATTGGATCACTTGGGACTAGAATTAGGAGATGGTTGAGAACAGCCAGTGCTCTTCACCACTGAGCCATCACTCCAGTCCCCTAACAACCCACTCTTGCAGGAACTCCGCCCTATGTTGAACTTGACTGGGGTGAGGCAAATCTCATCTCAAAACAGAGATAAACGGCTGTGCGATGGCTTATCAGGCCTGATGACCTGCGTCCAAGCCTCAGAATCCACATGGTGGAAGGAGAGAACCAACCTCCACAAATTGTCCTCTGATCTCAACACTTGTACCGTGGTATATACACTCCCCTCTCTCCGACACACAGTGAATAAATAAGCAGAATTTTAGTTGCTTACAGCCTCACTCCAGATGTCATCACCAGAGCAGCTGTGGAAACTGTTTTTCACTGGTTGAAACTACAGGTGCTTCATTAGAGAACATTTGAGGGATGAGGCACACTTGAAGACTGTGTTAGAATACGGCACCACCCAGACAGAGGGGTTTGTGACTTGGGTTGAAGAGGTAGATGCAGCCATGTGTACTTGACCACACAAGATTAATGGGTATTTGAACCAGCTAGAGCTGTTTCTAGAGAGAATTCTGTTAAGTTCGGTTCCCATCTGTACTGGCTGGGTTTTGTTTGTTTGTTTGTTTTTGTTTTTTTTAGTTTTTCAAGACAAGGTTTCTCTGTAGTTTTGGTGCCTGTCCTGGATCTCACTCTGTAGACCAGGCTGGCCTCGAACTCATAGAGATTCGCCTGGCTCTGCCTCCCGAGTGCTGGGATTAAAGGCGTGCACCACCACTTCGGGTCTTGTACTGTCTGGTTTTATGTAAATTTGATACAAGCTAGAGTCTTGAGAGGGGAAGGAGCCTCAGTTGAGGAAATGCCTCCACAAGATCCAGCTGTAAGGTATTTTCCTAATTAGTGATCAATGTGGGAGGGCCTAGGCCGTTGTGGGTGGTGCCACCCCTGGGCTAGTGGTCCTGGGTTTGCTGCACCCGTTTCGTGAAACCCCCAGAGACCACCAAGGAGCGGGTTTCCAATGCAAGCAAGTAAGGGTCCTTTTAGTCAGGTTCAACCTGGGCCACCACACGGCAGATGGAAGGAAATGTGGAGGTGGCTGCAAGCCCAGGTGTAGAGAGTTTTTATAGGGAAAAGCCACAAACTGGGAATTGGCAACTTGGGATTGGGCAGAAGGGCCATGGGGCAAGGTGATGTTTTGAAACTATTGGTCTAGACTTTGGGCGGGAAACCACATTTGAAACCATTGGGTTAGACTTTTGGCGGGGGAACTACAACCCGCTGAACAGGATTGTCTGGACTGTTCAGCAGGATTATCTAGATATCTTCAAGAGCCATAAATCACAGACAGAATGTCTGCAGGAGGATACTGCTCTGTATCTGTTCCAGTTGTCATGGCACATTCCTGAGGTCCTTCCTGGAACTGAGTACAGCAAGTGGTCTGAGATGGTGGCCCTTTCCCTAAGATGGAGCCTGTAAAGTCAAGTCTAGGCCTTCACAGGTTCTACAAGAAAGCAAGCTAAGCAAGCCATGGGGAGCAAGAACGTAAGCAGCACCCCTCCATGGCCTCTGCATCAGCTCCTGCCTCCACGTTCCTGCCCTGATTGAGTTCTGTCTTGATTTCCATTGGAGATGAGAAGCAATGAGAAAATGTAAGCCAAATAAACCTTTTGGACCCCAACTTGCTCTTTGGTCATAGTGTGTTGTTACAGCAATAGAAACTCTAAGATACCATCTAATAGGGAAGAAACTTGATCATGGTAGTAAAAGAGATACAGAAGAATATTAGCTGAGAAACTACTTGGAAATGTATCATAAGATTGAAACCATACAAGTTGTAAAAGACAGGAAAAAAGAATGGAAAAAGGAAAAAAATTTCATTTCATAAGTTTTAATGATCAAGAACCAATTGATAAAATTGTTTGGAGATATTGCACTATTCACGAGCATAACTGTAAAGTGAGAAAAGCCCTTCTAAACAAGAAATGCAGTATACTGGATCACAAGGAGGCCGTGCGGGGGTAGATTTGGCAACTTTACAGGTGGTGGAGTTAATTTTGGCTGGGGGGGTGACTTTGGTCAAAGAGTAGACTCTTTTGGTGAAGATGTTGGCAACAGAGGTAGTTATGGAGGAGTGATAATGATACACTTTTTTTTGGAGGTGATAAAGGAAACTATGGTGGTCCTTGTTATATGAGTAGAGGAGACTGTCTATGATTGTAGTGGTCCAGGGTACGGAAACTAAGGTTTGGGAGAAGAGGAGGATGTGATAGTTTCAATAAAGGAGGACATTTTGATGGTGGTAGTAGCTACACTGCATTTGGAAATTACAGAGGACAATAGCAATTAAAGAATGGACTCAGGAAGGGGGCAGTGTTGGAGGAGGACACTCAGGCAGACCCTTTGGTAGTGATTATGGATCTGGTGGTATATGTGGTGGGTATTGTAGCAAAGGGTTTTTAAACGATTAGAAAAGGTCTACAGTGTACAGCAGGAGAGAAGGGGTTGTCAGGAGAACTGCAGGTCACTTTGAGGCCGTCCTCCCAAATGTAAAAGTCTGCCACAGGAGAAGCCGTGAGTCATAGGAAAGTTACTGTCACTTAAGACAGGAAACACTCTTTGCTCAGGGCTGTCCGTCCACAGTCTGCCAAAAGTTCAGTAACAGGCTGGAGAGATGGCTCAGAGGTTAAGAGCACGGACTGTTCTCCAGAGTTCAATTCCCAGAAACCACATGGTGGCTCACAACCGTGTGTAATGAAATCTGATGCCCTCTTCTGGTGTGCAGGCATGCATGCAGACAGAACACTGTATACATAATAAATAAGTAAATCTTTAAAAAAAAATTTAAAAAGAAAGTTCAGCTATTGTCTAAGACAATTGTAGTGTAAAGTAGATGTACATTTCTGAGGTCTTTTATTTGTTGAAGCTTTTTTCATTATATCAAATATAGTAGCCTATAAGTTATGGTAGTGCTACCACAAATTAAAAAAAATAGGAACTTTTCACTTTAAAAGAAAAAGAAAGAAAGAACTCAGTGTGAAAATTGATCGATCCTGTCCAGAGGCAATGATTATGACCTTCGGATCATCTCCCACCTTGTCCTGGTAAATACTTGGCTTGACGAGAAGGCTTTAACTCATTGTTTTCCACAAGAACCATAAAGTTAGCTTTAGGATGCTATGAAGCCACTGGGGTTATTTTTTGAAGAATAGCTCCTACCATCCTCCCATTGAAATGACTAAGTCTGAAAAGTGCAAAGTGGTAGGGGTGGAGGAGGCGGGACGTAGATAAAATTTCTAGGGATGAGGAGACTCTTGGTGCCTACTAGGACCCAAAGGCACGGGCTTTGGGAGCATCGGAACGTGCAGCTTCAGTTCAGTCAGCTTGGGCAGGCTGATGTGTAAAGAACTAGAGTCCTTCCCTGGGAGGAAAAACTCACTGATATAAGGACATTCAGGCTGTGGGCAGCTCATGGGGCAGGATCACATTAGCACTGAGAACCTGGTATTGGAAAAAGGAATCTGTACTATACAAAAATTAAAACCTACAAATTGCTCAAAAAGTTTCTGCCACTCATTCACATGGCACCATGATCACATGGGTGCCAGAGAGAAACAATGGATGGGGACAGTGATGCCTTTTATTTTATTAACTGTGAGAGCCTTTTATTAGTTTCTTGGATGACTTCCTTATTGGACCATGTATAACATTATACATTTTTAGTATATTTAGCTTAAAGTCAATTCTAGGTGTTAAGGACATTTCAGACTAGAACTTATAATAGTTCTTTGATTTTAGATTAATGTCTTTTTTTTTTCTTTTACCCTGTCTCAAATCTTGACAGTAAAATTGTTTCATGTTTCTCACTTTGGCAACCAGTGACTCCGTTGTTTGCTTAGTGTGTATTTACCCACTATGAGAATACCATGGGAGATACGGAAATGGACAATCCTTGGATTTGGATCTGGACACATCATAGCCAAAGATAAATATTATCCCTCCCTCCCCAGAGCTTCCCTGTTTGCTTTTTATTTTCCTTCTTGCAAGAAGACTGCAATGCACATATAAAGGAGCTGGGGCGCTAGTTGCTAGCTAGCAGTTCGAGGTGACCACTGATGGTGACAGATCCTGTTTGTGACTCCATGACGACCTGCCCAGAGCCGGTCTCTGTCTTTTCCCATTGCAGTCAGCTTTGCTGTCAGAAGTCCAGCTGCCCTCAAGGCCCTTTCTGACTCTGCCTGCACAGGGAATCCATCCAGGCTGGGTGAACGCAGAAGATGGGGCCAGGAAGAAGCAGCTGGAGCTTCCCAGCTAAGATTAGATTATCTTTTACCCCAAAAGCAATCAATGCTTACCTTGCTTGTGCTGTTTTTATTTGAGTTTCTCTGTTTCTATTTAGCCGAATTCCTTACAATTTGCAATTGATATAAATTGGGCCTCGTACATATGTACCTACCTGTAACAGTAATTCTGTGTTAAAACATTTTTCACCCGTGTATTGCCCTAAGCCGCTGCTCTTTTAACTTCTCTCTCAGTGCAGTTGCTCAGGAAAACCCGAGGCAAGTCCCCTTGGGCCACTATGAATCTGTCTTCTTTCACTTTTGCTTGGCAAGATCATATCTAGCTCTTTACAAGCGCTTCTGGATTCTTCGGGTCCCTACTTCTTCCTGACCTCCCTCCTAAATGATTATTCTATCAGGAGCTTTTATGAAGCTGGAACCTGGCTGAGCCAGCTGGAGAGAGGCTGGGTTAGAAAGGATGAAGGTTAATAAAAGAAAGGGAGTTGGCTCTTTGCAAAAGAGCTGCCTAAAGCCTTTAAATGCCTCACTCCACTCACCCAATGGAACCAGGCAGGACAAAGTTGCCAGCAAAGGAGAAGTGATAGTCATATTGGGTCAAAATTAGTTTTTCCTTGTTTTGTCTTTGATTTTTATTTCATTAATTCCTTCGTGAATTATTCACCTTGGCTAAAATTCATTAAGACCCCCCATGTAAAATAAAATAAAATAAATTCAAAAAAAAAAAAAAAGACCCCCCAGCCCTGGGGCTGCTGAGGCAGGAGGATCTTGAATTTGAGACCAGCCTGGGTTATTGGTAAGGTCCCTTTTCAAAAAACAACACAACACAAAACAAGCGCAGGAATGGATACTCATATCCAACCCCACACATGTCATTTGTATGCTGTATAAGTAATGTCTCCGGGAAAATTAATACTGCGGGCTACATGCACCCCCAAAATAGCTATGAGTGCAACCCAATGTAAAACTACAAACTTACTTAATGTTACAGGATTTGTTGTTTTTAATGATTTTTTTATTGCATAATTCTTGGTAGACAACAACTTCATGTCACAATGTCAAAATGTTAAACTCACCACTTTCAAAGAAAAAAAAAAATCCAAGACAGTTTGTATCTGCTCCCCAACATTCTACAGAGATTAAAGGAAGATGAGGGAGGAAGCTAGCCGAAGCAGTGACCAGTGAAACTGGGCGGGGCAGCAGAGGCCTCTGTGAGCACCCCCATGTGGAGGCTTTTGCCCCCCCCCTTTTTTTCTCCTGAGGCAGGGTCTTATGTAGCCCACCTTGGTCTCAAACTTGCTGTGGATAATCTTGAACTTCTGATCTTCCTGCCTCTTCACCCCAGAGTGTGGGGATTACAGGCATGCACCATCACACCACGATTATTTTTTCCCTTAGCTTAAAGAAAGGTGCCATCGATTGATTTCAGATGGGGAAATTTTAAAAGCCGGGAGGCAGAAGGTTTAGTGTTGCTAGCGAAGAGCAATAGGTGAGAATTTTAGCCCCCACAAAAATGAAATGACACATTCAGAGGACACGAGAATGTCTGTTAACCTCCCTGTGATCCTGTGATTTCCCCACCTTTCATTGATTTCTTTAAGTTACACTTATTTCCTTGTGTGTGTTCATACCACAGCACATGTGTAGGAGTCAGAGGAAAACTTGTGAGAGTCAGCTCTCGCATTCCACCATGTGGCTCCTGGCGCTTGAACACGGGTGTTCAGACATGGCAGCAGCCATTTTTACTTGAGCTATTTTGTAGACCTGCTTACCTGTTAAATCTCTTGTCTTTCATAGCTCTCTCTCTCTCTCTCTCTCTCTCTCTCTCTCTCTCTCTCTCTCTGCCTCTCTCTCCCAGTGCTGAGGACTGAACCCTGGTTCTGGGTCATGCATGTAATAAACAAGCATTTTACCACTAAACCACACATCCCAAACTACTTTTTATATTAATACTTTAAATTTCTGCCTAATCAGATTTTCTTTTCCCATATTTATGCCATTCCACTCTTATACTCATAATTTTGCTTTTAGTACCTGGAATAACTTTCAATCCACTTCCTACCCACTTTTCAAAACATAACCCAAGTGATTTTCCAGGAACCCTGTGCATACCTCACATAGAATACTTACCAGAATACCAGGAAATGGTGAATGATTTCAAAGTTTCCTTTTTAAACTCTATAATTTGAAGATCTAATCTCAGAAGTCTTTGGTAAATATTTCTTGATCTTCAGCAGGAATGATAATCTATTATAGTATCTACTCAAAATTAAATGTGACCAGTCACATATTACTATATATATTATTACCATATACTATAGACACTTAATATTATAAGTAATATATACATATTACTTATAAAGTCTTGTTTGAAAAAATTACGAAGAGATTTAAAATAAATAGTATCAGGACAAAGAGTGAGAGAAAACTGCTCAAGACTAGACTATATAAACTTGGGTGCAGCTGGGATCTATGACAGGAAATAAGTACAACTCTCCAGTGATTCCGCGAAACCTCTTGCGATGGACCATCAGAAGCTTGAACAATCAACAATACCATACAAGATGTACTAGCACAAAGTAGTACACCTTATGTAACAGAGAAGAGTACAGTGGGTCAGTGTGTGCGCCCGGGAGCCAGCTTCCAAAGGTCACATTTCACTTTTGCTATTTCTGCTGTGAGAACTCAGGCAGGTTGCTTAGATGGCCTCTTCCTAAAGTTTGGCCACTTGTA
>CABHPP010116620.1:0-48027 GCA_902168425.1 Peromyscus attwateri | reverse complement strand
TGATCCCTGACTTCAAGCTCTACTATAGAGCTTGAAGTCAGGGATCATGATGCCTCCAGAGGTTGTTTTATTGTACAGGATTCTTTTGGCTATCCTGGATTTTTTGTTTTTCCATATGAAGTTGAGTATTATTCTTTCCAGGTCTGTGAAGAATTGTGTTGGTATTTTGATGGGGATTGCTTTGAATCTGTAGATTGCTTTTGGTAAGATTGCCATTTTTACTATGTTAGTCCTGCCTATCCATGAGCATGGGAGGTCTTTCCATTATCTGACATTTTCTTCAATCTCTTTTTTCAGGGACTTAAAGTTCTTGTCACATAGGTCCTTCACTTGCTTGGTTAGTGTTATCCCAAGGTATTTTATGTCATTTGTGGCTATTGTAAAGGGTGATGTATCTCTGATTTCCTTCTCAGCCTGTTTGTCAATTGTATCTAGGAGGGCTACTGATTTTTTTGAATTGATCTTGTATCCTGCTATGTTGCTGAAGGTGTTTATAAGATGTATCAGCTCCTTGGTTGAATCTTTGGGGTCACTCAAGTATACTATCATGTCATCTGCAAATAGCGAAAGCTTGACTTCTTTCTTTCCAATTTGTATCCCCTTAATCTCCTTAAGTTGTCTTATTGCTCTGGCTAGATCTTCAAGTACTATATTGAATAAGTATGGGGGGAGCAGACAGCCTTGCCTCATTCCTAATTTTATTGGAATTGCTTTGAGTTTCTCTCCATTTAATTTGATGTTAGCTGTTGGCTTGCTGTAAATTGCCTTTATTTTGTATAGGTATGTTCACTGTATTCCTGATCGTTCCAAGACTTTTAGCATGAAGGGGTGTTGGATTTTGTCAAATGCCTTTTGTGCGTCTAGTGAGATGTCAATGTGTTTTTTTTTTCTTTGAATTTGTTTATATGGTGTATTACATTGACAGACATTCTTATGTTGAACCACCCTAGCATCCCTGGGATGAAGCCTACTTGATCATGGTGGACAATTGTTTTGATATGTTCTTGGAGTCTGTTTGCCAGTATTTTATTGAGTATTTTTGCATCAATGTTCATGAGGGAAATCAGTCTGTAGTTTTCTTTCTGTGTTGTATCCTTGTTTGGTTTAGGAATCAGGTAATTGTAGCCTCATAGAAGGAGTTTGGTAATGTTCCTTCTGTTTCTATTGTGTGTAACAATTTAAAGAGTATTGGTATTAACTCTTCTTTGAAGATCTGGTAGAATTCTGCACTGAAACCATCTGGTCCTGGGATTTTTTTGATTGGGAGACTTTTAATGACTGAGTCTATTTCCTTAGGGGTTATTGGACTATTTAAATAGTTTATCTGGTCTTGATTTACCTTAGGTATGTGCTAACTATCCAGAAAATTATCCATTTCTTTTAGATTTTCCAGTTTTGTGGAGTAGAGGTTTTTGAAGTATGACCTGATGATTATCTGGATTTCCTCATTGTCTGTTGTTATGTCCCCCTTTTCATTTCTGATTTTGTTAATTTGGATGCTCTCTCTCTGTCTTTTGGTTAGTTTGGATAAGGGCTTGTCTGTCTTGTTGATTTTCTCAAAGAACCAACTCTTTGTTTCATTATTTTTTTGTATTGTTCTCTTTGTTTCTCTTTTATTGATTTGAGCTCTCAATTTGATAATTTCCTGGTGTCTATTCTTCCTGGGAGACTTTGCTTCTTCTTGTTCTAGAGCATTCAGGTGTGCTGTTAAGTCACTAGTGTGAGATTTCTCCAACTTCTTTATGTGGGCATTTAGTGCTATGAATTTCCTTCTTAGCACTGCTTTCATAGTTTCCCATATGTTTGGGTATGTGGTGTCTTCATTTTCGTTGATCTCTAGGAAGTCTTTAATTTCTTTATTTCTTCCTTAACCCATTGGTGATTCAGTTAAGCATTATTTGGTTTCCATGATATTATAGGTTTTCTGTCGTTTTTGTTGTTGTTGAAATCTAACTTTAAACCATGGTGGTCTGATTGAATGCAGGAGGTTATTCCAAATGTTTTGTGTCTGTTGAGATTTGCTTTGTGGCCAAGTATGTGGTCGATTTTAGAGAAGGTTCCATGGGGTGCTGAGAAGAAGGTATATTCTTTTTTGTTAGGATGGAATGTTCTGTAGATATCAATTAAGTCCATTTGAGTCATAACATCAGTTAATTCCTTTATTTCTCTGTTAAGTTATGATTTGGGAGATCTATCCAGTGGTGAAAGTGGGGTGTTGAAGTCTTCCACTATTAATGTGTGGGGTTTTATGTGTGGTTCAAGCTTTAGTAATGTTTCTTTTACATATGTGGGTGCCCTTGTGTTTGTGGCATAAATGTTTAGAATTGAAACTTCATCTTGGTAATCTTTCCTGTGATGAGTATGTAATGCCCTTCTTGATCTCTTTTGATTGATTTTAGTGAAGTCTATTTTGCTGGATATTAGAATGGCTACACCCATTTTCTTCTTAAGACCATTTGATTGGAAAGTCTTTTCCCAGCCTTTTATTCTTAGTTAGTGTCTATCTTTGAATTTGAGGTGTGTTTCTTGTATGCAGCAGAAAGACGGGTCCTGCTTTCATATCCATTCTGTAAGCCTGTGTCTTTTTATAGATGAATTAAGTCCATTGATATTAAGGGATATAAATGACCAGTGATTGTTCATTCCTGTTTTTTTTTTTTGGTGGTAGTGTATGTGTACTTCTCTTCTTTGGGGTTTACTGCTGTGGCATTATCTATTGCCTGTGTTTTTGGGGTGTATCTGACTTCCTTAGGTTGGAATTTTCCTTCTAGTGCTTTCTGTAGGGCTGGTTTTATGGATAAGTATTGTTTAAACCTGGCTTTGTCTTGGAATGTCTTGTTCACTCTGTCTATGATGATTGAAAGTTTTGCTGGGTATATTAGTCTAGGCTGGCATCCATGGTCTCTTTGTGTCTGAATTACATCTGTCCAAGTCCTTCTGGCTTTCAAAGTCTCCATTGAGAAATTGGGTGTTACTCTGATGGGTTTGCCTTTATAAGTCACTTGGCCTTTTTCCTTTGCTGCTCATAATATTCTTTCTTTATTCTGTACGTTTAGTTGTTTAAATATTATGTGGCGAGAGGACTTTTTTGGGGGTTCTATAGGCTTCTTGTATCTTCATAGGCATTTCCTTCTTTAAGTTGGGAAAGTTTTCTTCTATGATCTTGCTGAATATATTTTCTGTGCCTTTGAGTTGGTATTCTTCTCCTTTTCTATCCCTATTATTAGTAGGTTTGGTCTTTTCACAGTGTCCCAAATTTCTTGGACATTTTGGGTCATGACTTGGTTGGCTTTAGGGTTTTCTTTGACTGATGAAACTATTTCTTCTACTGTATCTTCAATGCCAGAGATCTTCTCTTCCATCTCTTGCATTCTGTTGGTTATACTTGCATCTGAAGTTCCTGTTCCTTTACTCAGATTTTCTATTTCCAGCATTTCCTCTGTTTGTGTCTTCTTCATTTTTTCTATTTCCTTTTTCTGGTCTTGGACTGTTTCCTTCATCTCTTTCATCGCTTTTTCATGATTTTCTTTCAGGGATTTATTGTTTTCTTCTGCTTTATTTGTCCTTTCCTCTAGTTTTTTTTTTTTATACTGTTCTTCCCATTTTTTGTTTGTCTTTTCTTCAATTTCATTTGTGATTTCTTCTATTTAAGCCTCTACCCTCTTCATGATGTTATTCATAAGGTTGCTTCCTTCTGCTTCTTCCATTTTGTGATGTTCAGGTCTAGCTGTTGGAGGACGGCTAGGTTCTGGTGATGCTGTATTGCTCTTCATTTTGTTGTATGTACTTCTGCCTTGATGTCTGCTCATCTCCTTATGGATTTTTTCTTGGTCTTATCAGCGCTCTTGGTCCAGACAGAGTTGACAAATTCAGGAAGCCTCTCTCTCTTGTCTGGATTGGAGGTCGGGGTGGGATGGGACCTGGGGGCTTGTTTCTCAGTCTCAGGAAGTGTCTGGGGTCTTGGGCGGATAGGCATAGGGGCAGGGCGTGGAGATTGCAGGGTCTGCCGGTGGTCTTGGAGAAGGGGACCCTTCCCGGTGGGGGTGGAGGGGATCCTTCCAGATGGCCAGAACCTGGGGCCAAGTTGGACAGGTCTTCCCCAGAATGGCTGGTGCCTAGGGATGGGATCTAGGGGCAGGCCTCTCTGTGTCTGAGCCCAGGCACTCACCTCTGGTCCAGATGGGAGGTCCAGGGCAGGATTGTTTCCTCTGATTACTCATTTCTCTGATCACAAAAACCCACTCACTTATAATACACCCTCCCCTCCCAAACTGTCTATATCCCCAGACCACACCTTTCCAGACTACCATAATCATTCTCACTTTGACAATGAAACTTTTAAAGGAACATAATCCCTCTTTATCCCCTGTTTTATGAATCTTCCCCCACCTTTATCATACAGCCAACAAGGAATTTTCTGTACCTCTTTCAACTTGGCTTATGTCCCCTATAGGTCTTCATTTCTGTCACACTGACACTCTGAAATAGAACACAAAGGGAGCATACCATTGAATGGTTGTGAGTTTGAGTTCATAAAGGAAGAATTCTGGAATGTTCAAAACAGCAAACTGTAATCCATCAATTCTTTATAATTCTAAATGTTTTAGATCTTCTACCCTGAACTGATTAAAAGGATCTTAACAAACCTAGATAACAATAGCCTTTCAGGTCACTTTATATGTCTGTCACACCCACTTCCCTATATCTATCCTGATTGTTAATCTCCTGCCATACCAATACAACTTCCCCTGCCCCATGTTTCCCCCTAAGGAACACCTAGACTCCTCTACAGCATATGGTGCTTTAGAAAGTATCCATCTTGCTAGTGTTTCTACCATTAATCTATCTGTATTTACCCCATGTGACTATATTAATGGAGAAGGAAGAGATATCTGACTCCCAGGGCTAGAAATGTCTTCCAAACATAAAGCCTCCCTATTCACATGTTGTTCCACCACTACTTGTAAACTTCTAAACACTCACACTTTTTTGTTTGTTTTGTTTTTGTTTTTGTTTTTTGTTTTGTCGAGACAGGGTTTCTCTCTCTCTCTCTCTCTCTCTCTCTCTCTCTCTCTCTCTCTCTCTGTGTGTGTGTGTGTGTGTGTGTGTGTGTGTGTGTGTGTGTTTGAGACAGGGTTTCCCTGTGTAGTTTTGGTGCCTGTCCTGGAACTCACTCTGTAGCCCAGGCTGGCCTCAAACTCACAAAGATCTGCCTGCCTCTGCCTCCCAAGTGCTGGGATTAAAGGCGTGTGCCACCAACACCCAGCTTGAAGATTTTTTTTGGGGGGAGGGTGAACTTACACATTTTATCCATGTTTCCTTAAAGTCAATATACTCTAGCTCAAGAAAAACCCACAATAGACCAATCTCTCATGGTCAACTCACAACCATTTACTGGCTTGTCCATAGTCTATTTTTACGTAAGAGAAAAGGTGAGCTACAAATGAGAAACCACCTTAAGCCCTTGTTCCATGTCTCTTGTACCAGACAGGACTGTTCTCACTTTGCAGGTCAACTGCCTACATAGGACTTTGTAGTTGGATGGACACTTACAAGCTAGTCCTCCTCTTACCATTTCTCATAACACTCCAGATACCCATATCCCCAAGCTAATCTCTACAATAATAAAAACAAGGAGAACTATCTAGATCATCGTGCCACAAGAAACACTGGGGTGTTCTCTCTGGGCTTAGAATATGAGCAACAAGGGTACACATATCTTCACAACAATTCACTTCTCTGTCTTACTAACTCTAAGGAATTTCAGAACAGTTGCCCCCCCCCCCCCAAGATCAAGTAAACACGTTGACCTCTGTGCAGTTCCCAAACACCTTCTAACTGACACCCACAGAGAAATTTGGCATCTCCAACAGGTGCATAATGCTTCTACACCACCAACAAATAAAGACAGGTCCCAAAGGAACAAAACATTCAACCAGTTTTCTCTGAATGGATTCTTAGTTCCCTTCCAGCCTGCCTCTTCCCACTTATTACTTATTACTTATTACTCTTCCTTCTTATCCTCCTTATACTTCTAACATTGTCTTGTCTTTTAAGCCTTTTAGAGAAATTCCTCTTTAACCATATCACTTTTACCACTTGGATTTACCACACAAGATGGAATGAAAACCATGTTTTTTTTTTAAGTTACTCCAAATTCCATATGCCTCTCAAAAGTGACATCCTTTCTCTTCAGTGGGAGATAATTAGTTCAAGAAATATTGTGCTCCTAACTTTTATATATAAAATGTTTTGAATAAAGATTACTTTCCACCACTCCCAAATAGCCAGGGCCAGAAACTGAGCTCAAAGTTCCAGAAATTCAGACTCCCTGAAATTTCTTGAAAAATAAAAGCCACTGAGACTCATACCTAGACATCTGGTAGTTGCAAAAAGAAACAACAGACCCTACATTTTCAAAACTAACTTTTCTAGGAAATCAGCTTCCTCATCATGCTGCTAACAAACCCCCATTCTCCCTTCTGTATCCCTAGATATTAAAACTCCAGCTTAAAGTATGTACTCTGCATTCTTTCAAAGTTTGATCACTGTTTCCCTCGGTGCTGCATCCTGATTACCATGTAGCCAGACATTAAGAAACCACCTCTCAGGTTAAGTAAATGCTGCTTTAGGTGTTCAGGTCAACAAAAATTCTCCTTTTTCATTTATTTCTACAAACATTATTTTTACTTCAGCACACCACCACCCCTTGTCCCAGCAATTCCCCATTATTTATATCTTACAACTTCATTTCCTATGTGATTTTTATTTATTTGCTCAGTGTACTCTACAAATTCATATGCTGCGCCCTACTTGGCTTAGAAGTAGAAAAGGGTTGAAACATTAAGTGGTAAAGACTCACCCTCCATTCAGCACAAATCACATTGTTCCCTGGGAAACTGTGAAAGTCATTGAAATGATGTACAAGAGGTACTTAAAGGTTTTCATATGAATGGTACTATATAAAAGCAAGCATTTTTTAATGATGATTATAGATATTAAACTTCCTGGGAAATTAGCTAAATCTACTTTGAGAAGTCTTTATAAAGAAATTAGTCTCATGATTTAGCAACACATGATATAGGTCATGAGCCAATATTTAAACAGTCAGGACCATTTACTAGATACAAGGGTACCATTTATCTAAAGACTACATTTATTTAACTACAGTACTCCTCAAGTTAAAAGCTATTATTTTCTAGAGTTCATAAAATTTCATGTGACCAATATTCTATGTGTATGAGTATATGTGCATAATTATGCTAGACTAGTATGTTAGCAAGTTTATAACCATAATAGTGTGTTCCTCCACTTTTAATTAAATCTCCTTTAAGTTTAATCAATTGATTCAACAAATTTAGACTAATTATTTAGAGGCAGATTCAGTATTAATCTGTAATTTTTCTGGGGCAGTTAAAGTATTAGTTTATCTCTTAGGAATACTTAAATCAACTATTGAAAACTTTTAAAACAACTAGAAAGCAAACCTTTATTTTCAAATGTAATAGTAGCCTTCTACATGTTGATATCTAGTTATGCCAGCACCATTTGTTAAAGATGCTTTCTTTTTTCCATTGTACACTTTTGGCTATCTTGTCAAAAATTATATGTTCATAGGTGTGTGGATTAATGTCCGGATCTTCAATTCAATTCCATTGGTCCACATGTCAAATGTAATAGTAGAACCCTACATCATTGTAGCATGAAATACCTAATTTTTCTCTATTCTAAATATGTCATTTCATTCTATGGTCCAAATATACAATATATATGTATATTTTTTGATGATTTGAAACAAAATGGCCCCCAAACATAGTGTTACTATTAGCAGTTGTGGCTTTGTTGGAGTAGGTATGGCCTTGTTGGAGGAAGAGTATCACTGTAGGAGCAGGCTTTGAGGTCTCTTTTGCTTATCTTCCCTTAGTGTGACACTCAGTCCATTTCCTGTTGCCTTCTGATCAAGACATAGTCAGCACCATGTATGCCTGCATGCCACCATGCACCCTACAATGATGATATGGGACTGAGCATATGAAACTTTAAGTGAGCCACCCCAATTAAATGTTTTCCTTATAAGAGGTTCCATGGTCATGGTGTTTCTTCACAGCAATAGAAACCATAACTAAGACATATGTATGTCTCCATTTATATATTATAAATGTATATTTGTTATTCATAGTTATCAAGAAATCAGTATTCATAAATATCTATCACTCTATTTTAGCTCTCAGAATGTATTTGGAGATCATCAAACTGTTTGTAAACTTTTAATTATTTTATCCCAGTTATAAAATAATGAAAAGCTATATAGCAGTATTCTATGGGCTCTGGCCTATATTTCTTACTCTTCATGTCACAAATATCTTATAGAATATCTTGTAACCCATATTGTGATTATAAATAATGTGATAAAATTATTGCTAGAGGTATGTTTTGTTAAAATCTTAATTATACGTGAATTCACTGAAATTGTTTAGTATTAATACATGGCTATTATTGATTATGACCAATAATAGATGGTAACAGAAATTATTAGAGAAATAATAGTCTAAAAGATGTGATATGTAAATTTATTCAAGTAGAAAGAAAAGGTTTGCTATGAAATTCTTTGACTTATTCCATCTTACATAAAATTATCTAGCTTTATTCTATTTCATCTGTGGAGATGATAATACATCACAACATTTGAGCATTAATTTATATTTTTGTGAAGGGATTTGGGGTTAATATTAACATAGGTACATCGTAATTTTCAGTATTTAAAATAGAGACTTGGTAGGTATTGTTTTTTTTTTTTTTTTTCTGAAGGAGTGACCAAATCCTTCATTCACGAATGGTCTGAGACCTTTGTAACCTTAGATTGTAATGCAGTTTTCCACTGACTTTAGACACAGGGCATGGTAGCACCATGAGATGACCTAAAGCACTATTGTCAACCTGTGGGTCACAACCCCTTTGCTGACCATATATTAAATATCTTCCATATCAAATATTTACATAACAATTAATAAAAGTTACAATATTACTGTTATTTAGTAGCAATGAAATAATTTTATGGTTGGAGGTCACCATAGCATGAGGAACTGTATTAAAGGGTTAAAGCATTAGAAATGTGTGAACAACTGTCATAAAGAATCTCCTGTATTGCAAGACATAATCTTTCTTACCTCCATTTGTGGAGAAGCAATCCAATTTCCCCTTGGTAATATAGATCAATCACCACTCCTAAGACTGTTATTCATTTTTTAGCCTATTGGCTTAAAGCTATCAGAAGCCCAAAGTGAGCAGGGTGAAGTCAGAGATTCTTCTTCACTAGAATGTTTGTTGTGTCTCCTGACAGGAGCATTCCTTCCCCTGTATCCAAATCTTCTAGGCCAGCAGAGCTTAAAGTTTTGGGAACATGAAGTAAAGATTTCTCAGTGGTTCAGTAGGAGTAGTAGTGAATGGAACTATTGTGGGATGTTTTGTATGCTGTGAATGTGTTGCTCTGATTGGTTGATAAATAAAATGCTGATTGGCCAGTAGCCAGGCAGGAAGTATAGGCAGGATAAACAGAGAAGGAGAATTCTGGGAAGTGGAAAGCTGATTCAGAAGATGCCAGCCTGCGTCCAGGGAGCAGCATGTAATGGCACACAGGTAAAGCCACAGAACATGTGGTGACATATAAATTAACAGGAATGAGCTGAGTTTAAGTTTAAGAGTGGTAGTGAGTGGTAGGCTTGAGCTAATGGCCAAGCAGTTTTAATTAATGTAAGCTTATGAATGATTATTTTATAAGTGTCTGCAGTGTCTGTGGGGCTGGGCAGGACCAGAGAATATTTCAGCTACATGGAACCATTCACATTTCCACTTTTTGTTTCCTGTCCTTGTAAATCCTGACTATAAGAGAAATAATACCACATATTGGATGCTGTTTCAAAGTTTATATTGCCTTCTAGAGAACTCTGCCTTAGCTTTCCAGGATATTGTCACATAATTGTTGCTGTAACTGTGCCTTCAAATGGCCATTTCATCATTCTATCACTTGAAGCCAGCTGCATCAGTATGGTAAGGAACACTGTAAGAGCATTGGATTCCAAGAGCATGGATCCACTGTCATACTTCTTTCTGAAGTAATATTCGTTTGAATATCATGATGGTGGGTGTGGTGGTTTGAGTAAGAATGGTCCCCATAGACTCACATGTTTAAATGCTTGATCAACAGGGAGTGGCACTATTAGGAGGTGTGGTATTATTATAATGGGTTTAGTGTCGTTGGAGGAAGTACGTCACTGGAGAAGGAGGGCTTTGAGCTTTCAGATGTTGAAGCCAGACCCATTGTCTCATTCTCTTCCAGCTGTCTGCTGATCTAGATATAGTACTCTCATCTCCTTCTCTAGCACTAGTCTGCTTGTGTGCAATTTATGCTTCCTGCAAAAACAATAACTCACTAAACCACTGAACCTGTAAGCCAGCCCCAATTAAATGCGTTCCTTATAAGAGCTGCCAGAGTCATGGTATCTCTTCACAGTAATAAAATCATAACTAAGATGGTTGGTAAGGTATTTGGTAAGTCCACATACATTAGTTTGGGCTGAAGTATTATGTTGAGGAAAAGAAAGTCCATAGCCAGTGTAAATATGTATTCCACTAAGGACAAAGTGTTGCCCTTTCTGTGTAGGAAGTGATCTCATGTAGTCAATCTCCACCAGATCTCCAGCTTGTTACCCTGGGGGCTCACTTTTTGTCTTTGCTGCTGGTGTATCTGGCACTTAAAAACAACTGTAGTCAGGACATCCTTGATAAATAAAATGCATGTGATAAAACCCATGCATAACTCCACCCATTATAGACACGTTTTTCCTAAGACCATTGAGCAATGACTGAAGTGTCAGCAAAAAAAAAAAAAAAAAAAAAAAAGAGGCTTACTGTGCAAAAAGGGGGTTATATTACTCACTTTATTGCTTATCTCTTCCTCCGCTGAATCCATCATTTGATCAATGTTTACATAGGATAAACATATCTTCACATCTTTTCCTACTTGTAAAGATCAATCCACAAAATTCTTCCTCAAAAGTATTTCTCACCAATTTTCCAATCATACTAGTTTGAAATCTTTGACCATCCAGCCAAAACATTGGTTGCATACTATGAATCAGCAAACAATCACACATATCATTTTTTCTTTCTAATCAAAATGTCTGATCATATACACTTCCTGATATACTGTACACTGTCAAGATTTCCCTTCTCAGTGTGTTTCAAGGTTGGTCCAGAAATAGGTCTAACTTTTTTAGGTTTTCTATTGCTATTAGGAAACACCATGAACATAAAGCAAGTTGGAGAGGAAAGGGTTTATTTGGATTATAATTCTCTATCACTGTTGTTGAAAGAAGTCAGTACAGAAACTCAAACAGGGCAGAAGTCTGGAGACAGGAGCTTATGTAAATACAATGAAGGTGTGCTGCTTACTGGCTTGTTGCTCAGGGCTCACTCAGCTTGATTTCTTTTTGACCCAGGACTACCAGCACTGAGCTGTCCTTACCCACAATGGGATGGGCCTTCCCGTTCAATCACTAATAAAGAAAGTGAAATATAGACTTGTCTGTGACAGGATCTTATTGGAGAAAATATGAAGATATTTTCTTAATTTAGGTTCCCTCCTCTCAGATTACTTTGGTTTGTCTCAAGTTTATATAAAACTATCCAGCAAATGGTCATAATGCTGCAGCTCTCTCTTTCTGGGTAGTGTCTGTATATAATGAAGAATCATCAGTAAACCAGGCCTTTCTTCTCATCCTCCATCATAAAGTATACCTATGAGGCTATAGATGCATACTTGGAAGCAGAAATGACTGTCGGAGGAATAATTACAATTGGCATTTGTGAAACTTGTTCATGTTGTTTCCATTCTTAGGACCTATTCAGGCCAGATCATATGTATACTACTTCCATTTGTTAATAAACTGTTTCTGTTCATGAAAAGCCCAGGGCACATGGTAACTGGGTGGTTCATTGTCAACTGTCCAATTTCTGCTAAGGCCCAAATAGCAGTCTCTCAAAGGTAAAATATCTATCTGTAGATGAAGGCAGAACTTTGTTTTAAAATCCTAACAGTATCCAGTGTGAGCCACCTTTAGGCCCTGCTAAAGGCTCCAATCAGCATCTATATCCGCTACTGATACCTCAATTACCATCAGGTCTTCTGGATCATATGGTTCAAGTGGTAGAGCAGCCTACCCAGCTAACTGGATGTGTTAGAGAGCCCAATACACTTCCAGGCCCCACTCAAAGCTAGCAGATTTCCAAATCACTTGGCATATGGGGGGAAGTAAAATGCCCAAATGAGAAATGTGCTCCTACAAAATTCAAATGGGCCCACTAAGCAGTGTGCTTCTTTCTTAGTGGCTGAAATGCTGTGGATATTGCTCTGCATGTTGAATGTGTTGTTCTGATTGATTGACAAATAAAACACTGATTGGTCAGTAGCCAGGCAGGAAGTATAGGACAGGTGGGACAAACAGAGAAGAGAATTCTGGGAAATAGAAGGCTGAGAGGAGACACCAGCCTGCTGTCCAGGGAGCAACATGTAAAGGCAACAGGTAAAGCCACAGAACACATGGCAACATATAGATTAACAGAAATTGGCTGAGTTTAAGGGTAAGAGCTAGATAATGGTAGGCCTGAGCTAATGGGTGAGCAGTTTAATTACTATGAGCTTCTGAGTGATTATTTTATAAGTGGTTGTGGGGTCCATGGGGCTGGGCAGGGCTGGAGAAAACTCCAGCTACAAATGGCGGCCAACATGGGGCTTGAATCAACAACCCTGAGATTAAGAGTTTCATGCTCTACCAACTGAACTAGCCAGAGGAGACCAGAAGACAGACATGTTCATACATGCATTCCCTGCATCTTGCCATGTGATACACTATGCTATCTCTCCTTCAAGAATACCTCCACCGGGGCAAAGCAGTGCCCCCCACATGATTTTAAAGCTCCAGGGCTGTGAGGCAAAACAAACCCCCTTTCTTTATAACTCAACCCAGTTAGCAGTATTGTGTCCTTGGAAATGGAAAACCAAACAGCACAACTCTGATGTGCTATTGCTCCTTTTATAAATGAAGTCCCAGGTTTGTCAAGGTTGCCCAAGGTCATTCAGGTGCTAAGGGTGGGGTCTCTCTGAACCCAAAGTCTGTGCTAATAGTTATGAAAAGAAAACAGACTCCCAAAAGCCCAAGGTGACAGGATGCTTAAAGGGACTATTCTAGGACTAGTAGGAGTTCCAGGTCCCCAAGTCCTGCCTCCCCTGAGAAACTGTGGGGTTTGACTTATTCCTTGTGACCCAGACAGATGTGGAGAACAAAGACTACTCCACGTGGAATTATTTCCTTGTTCTAGTGCTCTGTTCCCCTGGCTGACCTCCCCCTATTCACACTTCTCCCTGTCTGCCAGCATTTCTTCCTGCCCTCCTCTCTCTCTCTGGGTTCAGCTCTTTTCCCTTCTTTGAGAACAATCAAGCCTGTAATTGTTGTCCAGTGACAGTAGGAGAATGAGCAGGGAGCTTGTCCCTGTCCATCTCTATTCCTTTTCCAGCTTTAGAAAGGATAAGCTTTCTGAAACCCCCAATGGGAAGAAGGGAGCTTGAGAGGGAAGTACTCGGAGTCCCTGAGAACTCAAGCCAGGGCATTGTCCCTGAAGGCCCCTGGAGGAGGTGGCTCAAAGTGTTAGCTAGCTTGGCTAGAATTAGACTCTGCATAGAATGGACAATAAATCTGAGGCATTCCTCCAACCCCCAACTCTACACATCTGCCAATCACCAAGTTCACTTGAAAGAGACCTGCTGTGGGATGTTCTGTATGTTAAATGTGTTGTTCAGATTGGTTAATAAATAAAACACTGATTGGCAAGTATCCAGGCAGGAATTATAGGCAGGACATGGAGAGAGGAGAATTCTGGGAAGTAGAAGGTGAGGCAGAAGATGCTGCCAGCCGCTGCCATGAAAAGCAAGATGTAAGGTACTGGTAAGCCATGAGCCATGTGGCAACTTATAGACTAATAGATATGGGTTAATTTCAGATATAAGAACTGGATAACAAGAAGCCTGCCACAGCCATACAGTTTGTAAGCAATATAAGTCTCTGTGTGTTTACTCAGTTGGGTCTAAGAGAGATTTGTCCTGACTGTGAGCCAGGCAGGACTAGAGAAAACTCCAGCTACAAATGGCACCCAATGGGTTGGCAAGAGTTTCCACCTAAACCCTAAGAAAAAAGATTCTAAAATGGAGGTAAAAACAGCTTCTTAGTTGTCACTCTCAAGTTAGCGGCAGCCTGCAGATTTGAGCTACTCTATGGTGGATTTGTGGCGCGCATGCAGGTTTGACCTATTCTATGGTACACAGAGGTATCTCTAAGCTGTGCACTATGCTGTGTGTTGGATATAGTTTCTGCTAGTTTAAAAAAAGAGGTTTATGGGCTACATGCTGCTTTGATAGAAGGATAGACCCACTGTTTCTGAGAGTTGTTGGCTCTCACAGCTGGCAGTAAACTGTACCACCGCCATGTTGGGAAGCTGAGGTGGGCAGAGCCAGCAGCCACAGTGTTGTTTCAGTCTTAGAATGCTGCAGTTTAAAGCAATAGTTTCACAATAATCAGATTCAGATGGAATAGTTAAACAATGTGTGTAAAATATACATAGGCTTGAAAGAGACAAAAAAGTTGATATATACAGTTATATAAAGAAATGATAGTTTTTAAAAGTAAAGTCTTTAAAGAGACAGTAAAGGTAGTATAAAAATAAGCCACGTAAAGATGGATATTACACAGAGAATCTGGATTGTGTTGTCTTTGGGATTTTTAACTGCAGAAAAAATTTTGATTGTAAAACTGTTGTGTTAAGCCAATATGTATATTTTAAAGATACCTTGACTTCAAAATTTGGATCTAAGGATATGTTGCTTTGGAAAGGAGGCTCTGCTTTTGTTTCCACAGAAAGCCAGAGGCTATGGATTTGTTCCAGATTAAGATACATCAGGTTTGACCAGCAAAGACGCCCTGAAAGGTCTCTGATGACACCATGGCCCAAATGATCCAACATTCAAAATGGTTTCAAGGCAACTGGCTCAGATGATACACCCTCACAGACTACTTCATAATCCTAAAATTTTCTTTGGGTCACCATAAGATACAGTGCCCCCCTCCAGCAAGAAGTAATAAGAGAAGCTATGCCAAATTCCCAAATATACCAAGCTGGCTTTGGAGATGGAATTGGCTAACTCTTTCTCTAAACTCAAACATATTCCTAAAGCAAAATGTTGAGAGATTCTTGTGTCCCATATCAGAAGAGCCCTCTGGTGTGGGACAGAAAAAAAAAAACCAACATTTTTATTTAAAACAGGTTGATTATAAATGCAATCTCTTTCTAAAGAAAAAAAGGGGATGTAGATATGATAGGATAAATAGTAACAACTTGTTTAGAAATGTTTTACATTGTTAGAGATTTTAGTTTATTGATACAAGTTTAGAGTTGATTTTGTTATATATATATATATATATATATATATATATATATATATTTCTACTCTCCTTGGAGGTGTTATGTTTATGTAACTAATTTCAATTATAATGGATAATTAAGAAATACAGATTAATAATTATTCTTCTATGATAGTCAAACTTGTAGCCACGTTAGTTAATTTTTCTAAGTATACATAGATATATTTCAGATAGACAGGTAATCTTCAAACACTTCAAAGACCTACAGAATATGTCATTTAAAATGTTTTAAAAATTTAGACTTTCTGGACAGTGAGACATGTCTGCTCCTGGCAGCACCGATTTACTTCAGAGAGGAGGACGGGCATCAAAGACACTCCGTGTGGAGTTTATTTTCTTCTTGGCAAAAATAGCCATTTGGGCAAGAAACTGCTTAAAGAAATGTATCGACTGGACATACAGGACCCATAGGAAGGCAACCACTGAACTTTGCTTGGCAAAATGGTCCTTCAGTTTCCTGCTTCACAGAGGAAACTGCCAGACATTCTACAGGACACACAGAGAAGTGACTGAGAGACTCTAGGCCTGTGAGCTGAAGACAGATGCCCCAACTTTAAAGGGGAACTTTGGATGACTGACCAGACTGCCAGCTGTCTCTGTCTACTCTCACAAGAATCCCAAAAGTTGCTTGTGTACTTCTTCCATTTCTTAGGTCATATTATATCCTTCTTCGGTCTTTGATCTATCTGAAGCCTAGATAATTATAATTTCCTTAGTTATGATAAAAGATAAGTTAGATATGAAACCTTAGATTCACAAATATAGGATAGATAGGATATCTTTAATTTTGCCAAATACATATAGACTAGATATTATAACAGTAATTCTTGCTTGAAAATTGTTTTGTTATATCTAATTTTACTATATTAAAGTAAGAAACTTCCTTTTTGAAAAAAAGAACAGGGGAAGTGCTGTAGATATTGCTCTGCATGTTGAATGTGTTGCTCTGATTGATTGATAAATAAAGTCAGCATAGAAAAGGGCTGAGGAATAGTATATCCATGGACCTACTTGTTCAACCTAGATGTGGGGTTCCCCTTACCCCACTGAATAATTAGGCCCACCATCTACAGCAGACCTTGATTTAAGAGGTGCAGTGTGCCACTGGCCCATCAACCAGCCTCCCAGTACCCAGAGACAATCAGACACAGTAGGGAGCCATCTCAAGCAGGAACTCATTTTTTAAGCATCAGCACACCCTTTATAATGCATCAAAGCACAAGCCAGTTTTCCTTCTACCAATCACAACAAAGGTCTCGTATCCACGAGCCTCTTTGGGCATAGCTCTACATGATGATCACTAGGAGGCCATGTCCCTACTTCATCTCTCCTGATCCCAAGAGCCAATCATAATTTTTGGTAAACAAGTTAGGTCCCTGCCCAGCTCACTTCCTCTCAGCACCATCTTTGGCTTTTGCAGACATGTGTTTGGCATACCTACCCACCCTAGAGGCAGTAGTCCTCCTGAAAATCTCTTCCCAAATATTTGTTTATGTCCTGGACTGTGGCTAGAGTTTTCCTGCCTGGCCCACAGTCAGGATAAATCTCTTTCACCTGCCAGTCCCACAGCTGCTCAGACCCAACCAAGGAAACACAGAGACTTCTATTGCTTATAAACTGTATGGCCGTGGCAGGCTTCTTGCTAACTGTCCTTTTATCTTAAGTTATCCATTTCCATAAATCTATACCTTGCCACATGGCTCGTGGCTTACCGGCATCTTTACATGCTGCTTGTCCTGGCGGTTGCTGGCTGGCAGGCAGTCTGGCAGTCTCCTTCTGCCTTCCTGCTCTTTTAATTCTCTCTGTTAGTCCCGCCTATACTTCCTGCCTAGCCACTGGCCAATCAGTGCTTTATTAACAACACATTTGCCATACAGAACATCCCACAGCACTTCCCTTCTTTTTTTTTTCAAAAAGGAAGGTTTTAACCTTAACAAAGTAAATTACATATAATTTGGGAATTTGGGCGTAGCTTCTCTTACTGCTTCCTGCTGGAGGGGGGCGCTGTATCTTATGGGGACACAAAGAAAATTTTAGGATCATGGAGTAGTCCGTGAGGGTGTATCGTCTGAGCCAGTTGCCTTGAAACGGTTCTGGATGTTGGATCATCTGAGCCATGGTGTCATCGGAGACCTTTCAGGTGGTCTTGGCTGGTCAAACCTGATGTATCTTAATCTGGAACAAATCCATAGCCTCTGGCTTTCTGTGGAAACAAAATCAGAGCCTCCTTTCCAAAGCAACATATCCTTACATCCAAATTTTGAAGTCAATGTATCTTTAAAATATACATATTGGTTTAACTCAGCTTCCTTTACAATCAAATATCTCTCTGCAGTTAAGAATCCCAAAGACAACACAATGCAGATTCTCTGTGTGTTATCCATCTTTACGTGGCTTATATTTTATACTACCTTTACTGTCTCTTTAAAGACTTCATTTTTCAAAACTATCTCTTTATATAACTGTATATATCACCTTTTTTGTCTCTTTCAAGCCTACGTATTTTTTTACACACATTTTAAAGCATTTAAAGTCTTGTTCCATCTGAATCTGTCTTATTGTGAACCTGTTACTTTAAACTGCAGCATTCTAAGACTGAAAGGGTGCTGTGGCTGCTGGCTCCGCCCACCTCAGCTTCCCAACATGGCAGTGATACTTTATCACCAGCTCTGGGAACCTTCGTGGGTCTATGCTTCTATCAAAGCAGCGTTTAGCCCAAAAACTTCTTCTTTTTGTTTTGTACTAGCAAAGGCTTAATCCACCATGCAGCTTAATGTGCCATTTGCAGATGCCTCATTCCCGCCATACTGCAGGTCAAACACGCACGCCAGGAACCGGCCATACAGTAGCTCAAGCCCGCAGGCTGAGTCTAACTTGAGAAAGACAACTAGGAAGCTGTTTTAGCTCCGTTTTAGAATCTTCTTTTTATGCTTTCTCAGGTTTTAAGTGGAAATTCCTGCCCCACGTTGTGGCGCCATTTGTAGCTAGAGTTTTCCTGCCTGGCCCACAGTCAGGATAAATCTCTTTCACCTCAGGAATTTCTTCAGAGGCTTCCTTTTCTTCAATCTTCACCTCAGGAATTTCTTCAGAGGCCTCCTTTTCGTCAATCTTTACCTCAGGAATTTCTTCAGAGGCTTCCTTTTCTTCAATCTTTACCTCAGGAATTTCTTCAGAGGCCTCCTTTGCTTCAACTTTTTCTTCAGGAACTTCTTTTGGAATTTCTTCTTCAGTTTTCACCTCAGGAATTTCTTTGGGAGCTTTGTCTTCTTCAACTTTTGCCTCAGGTACTTCCTTTAGAACATCCTTTTCTTCTTCCTTTACTCCAGCTTCTTCTTTACAGCTTTCTTCTTCTTCCTCACCCTCTAAGGGAGGCATCTCATCAGGTGTGTCATCCTGCATTTCCTCATCACCGCTGAACTCTTCTTCTGAATTCCACTCACATTCTTCTTCTGTAGGCTCATATTCTCTTATAGTAGTTCTTCTTTGTCTCAATAATCTCAAAGCCAAACTTCCTGTAGAAGTCAATCGCTGACTCATTGCTGATCTGGACATGCAGATAGATGTTGTCAAAAGTGCCATCTTTCTCACAGATGTTTAGGACATGATTTAGCATTTTAGTTCCTATTCCTAGTCTTCGGTAAGGTGCAAGGCATCCTAGTGTCATGATGTAAAGTCTCTTTTGATTCTGTGAATGATCCACTCTGCAGCATACTGCACCTACAGCTATATCATTGAAATATGCAAGTTTTGCTAGCTCGCCAACTTCTAGCACATCCTTGTAGAATTTATCATTATAGCTGACTGGAAAGATGACCTGGTTCAATCTCTTCAACTGTTTAATATTGTGTGGTGTCACATCCCCCAGCTCGATCCGGCTACCTTTCATCTTCCCCGCCTGCTGAGGCCGTCGTTACAGCCGCGACCAACGCCGTCGTCGTCCTCGCCGCCTGGAGCTCTCCGCGCCCTGAGCTCAGGCCACTTGACCCCACGCGCCGGCCTCTTGGCCGAGGGAAGGGCGCCGGGGGGCCAGGGAGGCCACGAAAGCCAAGCCGGGCCCTTGAAGCTCCGGGGAGAGGCGGGAAGAGCTGCCGCCGCCGCCGCTCCACCACACGTGCACACGGGACCTAATGTGTCTTTTCATCTTGTGAGCCTTATGAGTCTCATAAGACTCTCTTCCTTCTCTAAGAGAGACTGTTTCAATTCAGAAGAAAGTTAACAATATTATGTTGCAAAATTGATACTCCATATTCTAATACTAAAGGAAACCCTGCTCTTCTGGGAACAGCTTTTTAAATTCTCCTTTCTCACCAATCCTTTGAGACAATGTACACATATTATACTTTTTAGTCACTCACTATTTATAAGTATAAAGAGTTATATCCCTTCAAGTTCCTTAAAATAACCTCCAGAAGTATCTCCTTTAACAAGTATAATTAATTGTTTCGAGGGACTGATAATAGCCTCAGTAAGCCAATTATCTCATGAAATTTGTTTGTTATGCTATCGATATCACCAATGTCTGAATGTGTAAACATTTAAATAAAATTCTATGAACATCACTACTGCCTACTTAGTAGGGTTGGGTGTGGTTTTACATGATGTGTATAGAAAGAATATAACCACTTAGTAATGAGGGTCACAGTAAAGACAGAAGTTAGTAATTTGAGTGAGTAGACTAAACTTTATGTCAACTTTCAACAGCTTTGCCATTTCCTGTATTACCTCATAAGAGGTATATAACCAGATATTAAAACAGAAATTCCCACAGGAATTATGCACCAGTCACTAGAATTATGATTCTGTTGGCAAAAAGTCTTAAAATCTTTCTTCCTAGAAAATGGCTTGCAAGATAGTTCTTGCATTATTAAGGTAAATTATCTGTGATGATAGTTTTTTGAGCCATTGCTCTTTTCCCCAATATGGAAGATAAAGAACATTAAAGTCTGCTTTTACTTATTTTTAAAATTTCCTTAGGGCATACTAGCTCTCATTTATGTTTAAATTAAAAGAATGTGCAAGTGTGTAAATTTATTGTATTGTACATCTTAGTATGCATAAAGTACAATGAAGGACATTAAAAGAAAATCATACTTGCTGGAACATTTCAACTTAGAACACCAATAAATGGTAACACATGACTGAACTAGCAAACAAAGTTCGTGGAGCAAAGAAAGTCAGGGTTCAATTATCAAATTTTAGATCACTACTCAAACATGCTCAAAACTGTATTTGGCATGGATAGTCACCAAGATAATTAGGGAAAAAGAAATTCCACATATAAAGGGAAATGGTCTATGTAGATTGTGACATTTTTGTTTGAGGTTATATATACATGAAGATGATGAACTATAAATTGTTTACTGCTTATAAGTAGTTAGAGCCTTAAAACTGTTTGGACTAATTTGCAAACTCTAAGTAGTTTTGTATAGAACTAACCTAAAAGAATACACAATTACTTCTCTAGGTGAAATACGATCACCAATTGGAAACAAAGCACTCTGGTATAGTGGGATGACTTGTTTACTGCTCTATCTGGCATTATGAACATGGAAGGGTAGTACATGAATATGAGGCAGAATAAAGTTTCATGCAGCAGCAGTCTTTATTGAGAGCACGAGACAGTTTATACGATGAGGATTAAGAAGAGTCACCTGACTTAGTATACTATCACAAGGACAAGTTGCAAGTGTCAACAACATGTTTTTCCCAGATGCATACAAAGAACAACAGTTGAAGTAAATGCACTCCTATCTGCTACTCCCGGGAGGATCAAAAATCATGGTCCAAGAACAATTCTGTCAACCTCAGGCCACACCTGCAAGAAGGTCAAGCAGGCCACTCACCCTTAGACCCACTCTAGCTTCCAAAAGACCCAATCATCAGTTGCCCCTGCCCCCTCATCAATATTTCCCTGCCCCGCATTCTGCAGATACTCACTGATCACACTGCCAAGAAGACCAGATAGGATGCTTACCTGTGGACCTCCTCCACTCACTTGGTGCCACATCCAAAACTATTCACAAACCCCATCTCCTCCTCATTACCATTTCTCAGCATCTAACTCAGTCAGAGACTCCAAGTTAGATCAGAGGCCACACTGGCCAACAGCACTCCACATAGGCTACTGGCCTACAGATCTCCTTCACTCTCTGTGCCCCTGCCCCCAAATACCCCCTCGCTCCTCTTTGCATCCAACTCAGGCCGAGACTGCCTGCTGGATCAGAGACCAAACATACCACCAAAACTCCAGTTAGCCTTCCTGCCCACAGACCTGATCCACTTACTCATTAAATTAAACCCTCTCTCCTTAACACTATCCCTAATACCCACTCCCCTCCTTAGCTCTGTGTCCCAGTCCCCAACTCTGGTAAAGATCACATGCTGAACAAAAGACCAGAAGTAAAGCCCCCAACTCAAGTGGAGACTCCATGCTCAACAACAGGCCACGTAGGCCAAAAGACCAGAGTGGAAATAAAAACCAAAGAACAAAACACCCATCCAACAAATGCAAACACAGAAATTGGAACCTAGACCTATAATTGTTCCAAGCCTAGACACCTAAATACTAACATAAAACTATAATCAACAACAACCAGGGCAATATGTCCCCACCAGAGCCCAGCTATCCTACCATAGCAAGCCCTGAATATTCTAACATTGCTGAAGCACAAGGAAAAGACGAACTTTGTGAAAATTATAGAGACCCTTAAAGAAGTGAATAAATCCTTTAAAGAAATTTAGGAAAAGAAAAACAAAAAAGGAAGGAATGACTTTTTTTATTTATTTTATTTTACAATACCATTCAGTTCCACATATCAGCCACGGATTCCCTTGTTCTCCCCCCTCCCGCCCCCCTCCCCTTCCCCCAAGCCCACCCTCCATTCCCACCCCCTCCAGGGCAAAGCCTCCCCCGAGGACTGAGATCAACCTGGTAGACTCAGCCCAGGCAGGGCCAGTCCCCTCCTCCCAGGCCGAGCCAAGCGACCCTGCATAAGCCCCAGGTTTCAAACAGCCAACACATGCAATGAGCACAGGACCCGGTCCCACTGCCTGGATGCCTCCCAAACAGATCAAGCCAATCAACTGTCTGACCCATTCAGAGGGCCTGATCCAGTTGGGGGCACCTCAGCTATTGGTTCATAGTTTATGTGTTTCCATTCATTTGGCTATTTGCCCCTGTGCTTTATCCAATTCTGGTCTCAACAATTCTCGCTTATATAGACCCTCCTCTTTCTTGCCAATTGGACTCCCAGAGTTCCGCCTGGGGCCTAGCTCTGGATCTCTGTTTCCAGATCCCTCAGTCATTGGTTCTGCTGGCAATGGTCGAGAGACAGCCCGAACTGACCCACTCTGGTGATGGGATGGCCAAACACCCTAATTGTCGTGCTGGAAGGAATGACTTTTTAAAAAGTCCAGAAAATAAAAATACTTGAAGGAAATGAATAAAACCGTTCAATACATGAAAATGGAAATAGAAGCAATAATGAAAACACAAACTCAGGGTATTTTGGAAGTGTAAAATCTAGGTAAAGAACAAGAACTACAGACACAAGCATTACCACCGATTATAAGAGATGGAAAAGAGAATATCAAGCATTGAAGATATGATAGGAAAAAAAGAATCACCAGTCAAAGAAAATGTTAAATTTAAAATACTCCTGACACAAATCATCCAGAAAACCTGGGACACTATGAAAATTCCCAACCTAAGAATAATAAGAATAGAAGGAAAAGAATCTCAGCTCAAAGGCCCAGAAAATAATTTCAACAAAATCATAGAAAAATTTTTTCCTTACCTAAAGAAGGAGATGCCTGTAAAAGTACAAGAGGCATACAGAATACCAAGTAGGTTAAAAAAAAAACCAGAAAGTGAACTGACCACATAATAACCAAAACACTAACTATACAAAACAAAGAAAGACTATTGTAGCTGGAATCGTAAAAGTTCTTATTAATAAAATCAAACCTGAGGCCAGTTATTGGGGTGAACACTGGAAGATCAGAGAGACAGAACAAGCCACAGCTAACCTCACCTGGCCAACTTCTCAGCTGATCTTGTTTTCTCAGACTGGAAGCCTCTGTGTCCTCATATCTGAATGGCTCTCAGCTGAACTGTGCTGCCCAAAAGCCTGAATGCTTAACCAGCCAAATGCTTAACAAGCCAAATGCTTCTAGTTTCTGGTCCTCACTCCTTATGTACCTTTCTGTTTTCTACTACCACTCCCTGTGATGAAAGGCGTGAGTCACCATGCTTGGCTGTATCCTTGAACACATGGATTTCTGCCTCTGGAATGCTAGGATTAAAGGCATGTGCTACCACTGCCTATCCTCATGTTTAATATTGTGGCTGTTCTGTCTCTGACTCCAGATAAGTTTATTAGGGTGCACAATACTTTGGGGAACACAATACCACCACAGACTATTAAAAGTTGCATAAGAAAAAGAGCAAGTAACATATAAGTGCAGACCTATTAGACATATAAGCGACTTCTCATTGGAGACTCAAAAAGGAAAAAGGGCCTAGACAGATGTCTTAAAAAAAATCTAAGAGATGATAGATACCAGCCCAGACTACTATATCCCAAAAACTTTCAATCACATAGATGGAGAAAACAATTTATTTCAAGATAAAGTCAAATTAAAAATATTTATTGACAAATCCAGTCCTTCAGAAGATATTAGAAAGAAACTACAACCCAAGAAGGTTAACTGTACTCTTGAAAACCCAGAAAAAATAATCTTACACCAGCAAAACAAACAAACAAAAAAAAAGAAAACACATTCACACACACACACCACTACCACTACCACCACCACCACCATCTCCACCACAGTAACCAATGACAAAGTAACAGGAATCATTGGTCACTGATATATCTCAATATCAATGGAATCAATTCCCCATAAAATGACACAGACTAACAGAATGGATGTGAAATCAAGATTCATCCTTCTGCTGCATACAAGAAGCACACCTCAATATCAAAGATAGACATTACCTTGGAGTCAAAGGTTACAAAAAGGTATTCAAAGCAAATGGACCTAAGAAGCAAGTGTGTGTAGTCATTCTAATATCTACCAAAGTAAACTTCAAACCATAATTAATGAAAATAGCCTGAGAAGGACAATTCATACTCATCAAAGGAAAAATCCTACAAAACAACATTTCAATTCTCAACATCTATGCCCTGGATGCAAGGACATGCATGTTTATCAAAGAAACATTGCTAAATCTTAAATTATACATGGACCCTCACATTTAAAGTGGGAGACTTCAACACCCCACTTTTATCTAAGGATAGGTATGCTGAACAAAACCTAAACCTACTGGAGCTAACAGATATTAAATACTAAATGAACCTAAAAGATATTTACAAAACATTTCATCCAAGCACAAATGAATATACTTTCTTCTCAGTACCTCATGGAACTTTCTTCAAAATCAGCCACATACTTGGTTACAAAGCAGACTCAACAGATACAAGAAAATTGAGATAACCTTCCTCAACCCTATCAGAATGCCATGGATTAAAGCTGGATTTCAACAACAGAAACAACTGAAAACCTATGAACACATGGAAACTGAAAAACTCTCTGTTGATTGACTACTGGGTCAAAAATAGAAATAAAGAATGAAATTAAAGACTTGTGGCATTCAATGAAAATGCAGATGTGACATATCCAAACTTATGGGACACAATAAAAGCAGTGGTAAGAGGAAAGTTTCCAGCACTAAGTGCCCACATAAAATAATTGGAGAGATTTCTTACTAGCAACTTAACAGCACACCTGAAAGATCTAGAAAAAAAAAAAAGAAGCAAGCATATTCAATAGGAGTAGGTGGCATAAAATAAACAAATTGACTGGCAAAAAAAGAGTTAATAAAATCATTCCAAATGATTCCTAATGATATTCTACTATACTCTTATACCAGTACCTAGCCCAATCATCATCAGAGAGGATTCTTCTGGCAGCTGATGGGAGTGGATGCAGAAACCCAAAGCCAAACATTAGGTGGAGCTCAGGGAAGCACCACCTCCTCAAAGAGGGGGAGGAAAGATTATAGGAGCCAGAGAGTTTGAAGACACCAGGAGAGCATGGCCCATAGAATAAACAAACCCAGGATTATAGGTGCTCACGGAGACTGAAGCAGCAATCAAGGTGCATGCATGGGTCTGTGGTAGGTCCTGTGCATATATGTTTTGGATGTTTAGCTTGTTTTATTTTTTTCTGAGACTCCTAACAGGGGGAGTGAGAGTGTCTCTGAATCATTTGTCTCCTCTTAGGACCCTTTTCCTCTTACTGGATGGACTTATCTAGCTTTGATATGAGGGTTTTGTGCCTAGTCTTACTGAATCTTGTTATGCCCTATTCAGTTGATATCCCTAGGAGACTTGCTTGTTTCTGAAGGAAAGTAGGGAAGAGGGGGTGTGGGGAAGACTGGAGAGTGCCGGCTGTGGTGGAATGTATTACGTGAGAGAAGAATACATTTATGAACTTACATAACTCTTGTCTTGTTACTTTGAGTTTTCTCACAAGTTCTCAGAAACTATGTGGACTGTGCTCTGACAACACCCTTTTTTCTTCATTTATTAAGTGAAGTATGTCCAGAATAGCACTGATTAGGGATGATGTTAATAAATCTAATTATTGTTTAACACATGAATATCCTATATGTAAGCAAATTATAACACTAGGAAAAAAAACATTGTGTGTAATACTCTGATAGCAAGTATAGGGATCCAAACTATGTCCAGTATTGTTTGTTATTATATTAATCATAAAAATCCTGAGAATATCTTGAAAAAAGACCCATATAGTTAGCAGTTCTAGTATCTTGTAGAATATAAGCCCATATTTTATTTTAATAGGAATACAAATGTAATGGTATCCTATACAAACAGGAAGTTATGTAAATCTCAAAGAAAACTTAAACACGTTCCCCTTTTCCAGATAAATAACTTCTCCCTCGGTGCATATGGCCTCAACTTGGACCCAGGTGGGCAGATTTTACCTCTGATTATATGGTTAATATCTCCTTTTGCTCTTTAGCTGGGGTTTTTCTATCTTTCTGGTGACTTCCTCTGTCTCCTTGCCCTCTGCCTTTGTCCTTAATGTGTCTGGGTTGGGGGAGGTTTAAAGGAATCTACAATGTTTCAGTAGATCCCTCTTCAATGACAGATGTGTACCCTCTTTCAAGATTTCTTCTGGAGAAGTAAAAAAATAAGGCAGGTTAATATGACAGCTTATATATTTCCTTCAGTAACAAAACCAGGGAGGTTGGAATGTGCATGAGCATGAGTATGCTGCTGGAAACAATAAGCAGAATCTGAAATTATATATTAGTTTATTAATTAACTGTAGCTGGAGTTTTTCTCTCCAGCTCCCACCATGCCCCCACAGTCCCACAGCCCACTTATAAAATAATCACTCAGACGCATATATTACTTATAAACTGTATGGCGAAAGCAGGCTTTTAGCTAGCTGTTCTTATATCTTAAATTCACCCATTTTTATTAATCTATAAGTTGCCACATGGCTCTTGGCTTACCGGTATCTTAACATCTTTTCATGGTGGCAGTTGGCAGCATCTCTCTGCCTCAGCCTTCCTGTCCCCAGAATTCTCCTCTCTCCTTGTCCTGCCTACACTTTCTGTCTGGCTACTGGCCAATCAGTGTTTTATTTATTAAACAATCAGAACGACACACTTAACATACAAAACATCCCACAACAATTAACCATAATAGATGAATCAAAACTGCCAGTTCTACCTGTTGGACTGAGGAAAAGGAATCATTAATATATTGATGAATATGTGTACCTTGAATCCACCCTATACCATTAGATGAGCCATCAGGAAAATGAGTATCTTCTTGTATGATGGGAGATGGTTGGACAATTTCTGTAATCATGAATTCAGTTTACATGAAAAAAATCCCATAGCTTATCAGATGGATATGATTTCATGTACTTCCATAGTAATCTGAAAACAAAATTAGAAAACTATACAGTTCTGTAATGTTCTTAAAATTTATTGTTAGTTAAGGGTAAGGTAATACAGTAAGATTTAATACATATACTTTTTGATATCAGGGCCTCCCATGATTTACTGAGAAAGAAGAGTAAAGTAAGCAGTTAGCATTTTGTGGCCCTTGTGGTTTTAATAAATCCACCTCAAAAGTTTATCCTCTTGTGCTATAATACCTTTTGAAGAAAACTTAGTGGGCAAAAACATTCTTTTTCCCTGCTGTGCCTTAGTGTAGCTGAAGGTTTCTCCAGTCCTGCCCAGTCCCACAGACCCTGCAACTGCTTATAAAATAATCACTCTGAAGCTTATATTAATTAAACTGATCAGCCATTAGCTCAGGCCTTCCCCTGATTAGCTCTTACACTTAAACTCAGCCCATTTCTGTTAATCTACATGTCGCCACGTGTTCCGTGGCTTTACCTGTTGCCTTTACATGATGCTCCCCAGGTGGCAGGCTGGCATCTCCTCCTCAGGCTTCCTGTTCCCACAATTCTCTTCTCTGATTGTCCCACCTATACTTCCTGTCTGGCTACTGGACAATCAGCATTTTATTTATACAGAGTGATATCCATAGCACCTTAGTTTGCTTAGGTTTGAAGTTAGCTTTTTTTATAGGTTCTCCTAATTCCTCAACAAAAAGTTGAGAGGATTCAGAATAGATTAATTATCAAATTTCTCACCACATGCTTCAGGGTCATTTTCAGGCAATTGAGGGATATATTTAAAGGAGGCTCCAGTAAGGGAGCTGAGGAAACCATCACTGGCATGAGTGGTGCTATATTTACTTTTGATTTGGCTTGCATAGGGAAAACCTCCTTCTTTGTCTCTTTTATGGATTTTAAGTTTTGATCCTTCAGTTTATTTTCATTCAAGGAATTATCCATCTCTTCATCATGATTAATATCCTCCTTATCTTCCTTAAGTATCTTAATAACAGTTTGAATCAATGTCCAATTGACCCCAAATTGAAGACGGACCTTTTGTCCTTGTTTAAATGCCTTTTCAATACTCTTTCAGACTCTTTCTAATACTTCTTTATCTAAAGTTACTTATTCTGTAAACTAGGGATTATAATCACCAACAACTCATAAGCAATGTAATAGTTATGATTTTGATACTTGTATCAAACTAAACAGATCAAGCTAAACATAAGGAAAAACCTTTCCTGTTTTCTTCCCCATCATGCACACCTACTTCCTTCTGTGACGGTCCCTACTATCTTATCTCATAGCCAACTTCAGGTACCTGATTCTTGGTGCCACTTGTTTACTCCTCAGGTTGATGGCTTGAACCTGGGAGAGCAGGGCCTAAAAATGAGGTGGACTAAAGTCTCATGAAATATCCAACTTTATAGAATTAGATAATTTATATCCTGAGAGTTAAGAAGAATCACCTGAGTAAAATATACAATCAGAAGGACAAGCCACACATAGTAAAACATGCTTTTCAGCTGAAGTAAACTTGCTCCTGTCTGTTATGCCTGGGCGGACCATGAAAACTCATTTTCACAACAATTCTATGTTATGGAAAAAAAGAGATGACAAGACTTGTAGTTTTCTCACAAGGTCTCAGAAATTTTCTCACACATCTTCATTTATGGACCACATTCTAACAGTGGGTAAAGTATTTGTGAACAAGCCCAATGATCTGAATTTCCTTATCAGTTCCATTACTGTGGTAGGAAGGAACCCATTACTGCAAGTGGTCTTGTGACCTCCACATATATGCTGTGACATGCATGAACCCCTCACAACAAATATAAATTCGGCAATTTAATAAGAAAATAAAAATTATTTTAAGTTAGTTAAAGGCATTTAATAAAGTTATAAGTTTGAGTTGGCCAATACTGATACGGGCTTACAAAGCAATGGATATTTGTGAACCATAAATTCTTTTAAAAATATGTGTTAGTATATTTTAGAAGTAGTTTATGGTTTATATTTGTCTGTCTATACTTTTTTTTTTGGTTTGTACAAAAGGAAGCATTTAATGGGATCTTGCTTACAGAGGATTAGTCCATCATCATCATGGTGGAGAGCATGGTAATAGGCAGGCTCAGCCTTGTAACAGTAAATGAGAGGTTACACCCTAATCTACAGGCAGGAGGCAGAGAGAGAGGGGGCAGAAGGAAAGGGGGAGGGACAGGGACAGTGACAGGGAGGGAGGAAGGGAGGAAGGGAGAGAGAGAAGAGGAGGGAGAGACTGAGCCTATTTTGGATTTCTGAAATCTCAAGGCCCAACCCCCAGTGACATATCTCTTCCCATAAGGCCATATTTCCTAATCCTTCCTAAACAGTCTCCAAACTCAACAGAAAACATCCAAATATATGAGTGTAGTCAGAAAGTTTTCCTGTGTCCTGTCTGGGCCCTGTGGTCAGAATGAATCTCTCTAATATAGTCAGAAGGTTTATCTGGTCTGGTCCAGTCAGGCTGCTGAAGTCCCATGGCCCACTTATAAAATAATCACTCAGAAGCTTATATTAACTATAACTGCTTGGCCTTTAGCTCAGGCTTATTACTGACTAGCTCTTATATTTAAATTAATCTGTAGGTGTAACCGTCTTTTTAAATAAGAAACACAGAGCCGATTCAGAGATGAAAGCCAAGAGGTCAGAGCGATAGCTAAGAGCTGAGATTAAAAACCTTACTCTTCCTGTCACTGCTGTCCTACCTCTCTGCAAGAGACCTACTTCCTGTGTCTGTCTTTTTTTATAGAGTTTCTGTTATGCCTTCTCATTGGTTGTAAACCCAACCACATGACCTCCTAGTTACTGCCTGTCTGTACAGACCTCCAGGTCTTCTATGGTTAGTATTGAGATCAAAGGCGTGTGTCTCCAATGTTGGCTGTATCCTTGAACATACAGAGATCTACCTAGCTCTGCCTACCAAGTGCTGGGATTAAAGGTGTGCACCACCACCGCCCAGCTTTCGCTATGGCTTGCTAATAGCTCTGACCCCCAGGCAACTTTATTTATTAACATACAAATCACATTTCAGTACAAATAAAATATCACTATATTAACCCATAATTCTTTTCTATGTTTAGCCATGTGGCTTGGTACCTTTTTTCAATTCTGCCTTATCATCTTGCTTCCTCTGTGTCTGGCAGATGGCTCTTGACTCTGCCCTTCCTCTTCCTGTCTCTCTCTTGGATTTCTTGCCTGGTTATTACCTGACTCTCCATAGGCCAGAACAGCTTCTTTATTAACCAATCATAGCAACACATATTTACAAAGTGCAGAAAGACATTCCACAGTATATGAGCCTGTGGAGTGCATTTCCATTCAAACCACCACATTCTATTCCTTAGTACCTGTAGGCTTATAGACATAGCATAATGAAAAATGCATTCATTCTAACTTCAAAACTCTCCAGGTTCCTTTCCTTCTCAACAGTGCTTAAAATTCCAAAGTATCTTCTGAGACCTAAGGCAATCTCTTAACAGCAAATGCCCTTTAAAGTAAAAGAAAAAGCAAATTATACACTTCCAACATACATATAATATACATTACAATTTCAAAAATGAGGAAAGGGAGCAAAGTAAGGAAATACCCAACCAAAACAAGGCTGAAATCCAGCAAGACAAACTCCAAATTCTGTATCACTATTTCTTATGTCAACAGATTCAGAAGGTTCTTTCCCTCCAGTTTTGCAAACACACTTTGATCTTTTGGTCTTTGTGGTGATATATTATGTACCCTAATAAAGTTTGCCTGAGTATCAGAGTATAGAGCCAGCCACTAGATTAAACATAGAGGTCAGGCAGTGGTGGCACATACCATTAGTCCCAGCACTTGAGATCTCATGCCTTTGCTTGGGAAGCATACATGCCTTTAATCCCAGGATGTAATATGGCAGAGGAGAGAAAGATATGCAAGGTGTGAGGAAACAGGAACACACTCTCTTTTGGCTGAGGATTTTGTAGAGGTAATAAGTAGTGGCTGGCTGTTCTGCTTCTCTGATCTTTCAGCTTTCACCCTGATATCTGGTTTTGGGTGGGTTTTTTTGTTTTATTTTTTATTAAAAGACCATCTAAGATTCGAACAATAGGTCTTGATTAATATACTGTCTGAAGCTCCCTTTGGCAGGTATTCCTAGGCTCTGGCATCTCCAACATCTTGTGGTTTCCAAGGAAATCCAGGCTTCAACTTCACAATGTCATGCAATGGCCTCTCTTGGCCTCCAAGCAGAAATTCTCCCACCACATGCCTTATCTCTTGGGGCCTCCATGCAGGAATTCTCATTTTCTCATTGGCTTTCCTTAAACTCAGTGTATGATTCCCTAACCCCTTTACACCTGTGTCTTTGATGATTAAGCCAGAAACACAGGGCTGGAGATACTAAATTTGGAGAACTCCTGTTTGACAGATTCTATCCTAAGGCCTCTGACTTTGCCACCAATGGGATTTTAACTGTGATTACAATAGCAGGTATGATGTCCCTTCCTGTGGATCAGTGTTCAAATCAATGGGAAAGCTGCTATTTATTGCATTAGAGGTATGTCACTCTTGTACTAGTATGCTGTGGAATAATTTTTCTGTATACAGTGACAACTGTTAATAAAAAGCTGATTGACTGATAGCTAGGCAGGATTTTGGGGGCAAAGAGAATGAGGCAGAGAAGAAGGGTGGGGTCTGAGGAGACACCCTAAGATCCAGAGCAAGAAAGATAGGAATTTTAACAAATTAATATATATTTCCCTTAAATTAAATATGTTAGATAAATGTGCATTGTCCTCCAATAACATATGACAATTCTTTTTATCCACTTGAAATTCTATATCATTTCTGGGAAAAGATTGTTACATTATGGCAGTGTGACACAATTACTACATACATTAATAAAGATATAGAAAATCACCATCAAGTTTTGAAGGTAACAAATAACATCGACAACAGCCTCCTATATTTGAACAATCTACAAGGCAGCATTGGCCAACAGATCCAAAAGAGGTAAGCCATTCCTGATATTTGGGGGTGTATTTTTGTAGCATGTGTTATCTTGTTATGGTATTGTCCACCACATTATACTATACTATACATTGAAACTCCTTTTTATGTGTGCATATTTTAGTAAGTGTCTAAAATACCAGGTCTCCATATGGCTTTTTCCAAAGGCCTTTAGTGTTAGTTAGCCCTCTCTGTATTCCCTCTTCTAACCTGCTGTCCAGGTCCCCACTCTATTTATTATTCCCTGTTCCATTTTTTCTCTTTATCCCTTTGTTTTACCAACTTAGCTTTACTTGAAAGATTGTCTCCTATCCCTTGGTGCCTTTCTAGTTACTTAACCACTGTGGATCTTCTAAATGAAATGTGCATAGCAATCCTTGAAAGCTAACACCCAACTATGAGATATAAATGGACATAACAATAAAATGACTCCTAATGACATATAGCTATACCCAGAGATGAGAATACAATCATCATCAGAGAAGTTTTTGCTGTTAATAGCAGTGAACACAGAAACCCATAAATGGTCGATATGTGGAGATTAATCGGCTTTGGAGCACTTACTCGTAAATGGGATGCCTTTATCACATTCTGCCCTTAAGGCTAAGCAATCTGTGAAGGAGAGGGAGCAGAGTGTTTTCAGAGCCAGAGCTGGTTAGTGACATCAAGAAGCTGTATATTTCAGACACTACAGGAGACATGCACCTTTGAACTCACAGAACCTGTGACAGCATGCACAACACCAGTGTAAGTTCAAGCCAGAAAAATTTTAGCACGGAGAAGGAGGGTGGGCGAACAACCCACCCCTAGGTAAGGAACTATTGATATTTTATTGTGGCTACTTGAGGGAAAGTTGGCATGCTGACCCAAAAGAGAATATTTACCCACACAAACTGTACTCATGCATTCTTTAAGAGAAAAAGCATGAAGTTGGGTGTGTAGGGAAGTACAAGAGGATCAATGAGGAGTGGGTGGAGAATAAATATGATTCAAATATATTGTATAAAATTATCAAAGAATGTGTAGAAACATTATTTAAATAATGCAAAAGATGGTTGGAGGTATTTCTGAGTGGTGCTTACCTGGTGTATACAAGGATCTAAGTTCAATCCTCAGTAAAATTTAAAAAAAAAAACAATAAAAAAATTTTAGAAAAAGAAAGATAAATTATCATGTCAGTATGCTATAAATTCTTAAGGACAAGTGGCAAAAATTGCAATGTTTCAGGGAAAAACTATCTAGAGTTCTTATTTTATAATAGAATAGACAAATATTCATTTGATATAAAACTCTCTCTTAAATATTTGTGAAGGAAATAAATTTAACTCTCCAGGTTCAAATTGTAGAAGCCTATTATATTATACCAATGCAATGCAGAGGGAAGAAGAAGCAAAGTTGGGTTTGGGCATCACAGTGGATACTAATTGTTCCAGAAAATTTCCTGGAGGTAAGTATGTTTCCAATCCTGTAGTATTTAGACAGGAACCTTTTAGCAGCATGTGGCCTGGTTTGAGCATCTTATCAACACACTGGGAAAGACTGCCCCGATCACTGCTGCATTTATCAGAAGAGTTCTGAATTGATAACTTCACTGAAAAAATAATATTCAGTGATCTGTTTCCCTTCAAGCATAAACAAAGATTTAAAAAGGGAATCTTGGTCAAGGAAAGTAGAATCAATGTAGCAAAGCCTAGAAAAGAAATGGCTTTAAGGAATTTCACAAGCTCATAAATCTGGAAGTGACCTTAAAAGGTCAACGGAATTGCATATTTCAACCACATGTAAGCATGTGGATAGAAGATACTCTGCACAGAGAAATGAGTTTATTAAGTTCTTTGGAAAGAAAAACTGAATGAACTGTACAGTCTTTCCAACAATAATCTTTACATTTGAGCCTAGATGTACGATTCATTTTTTGTGAAAATAATGAAAATTTATACATATGGAAAGACTATCAAGTAGATAGTGAAAACATTGGTTTTTCTTGAAGTAATGCATGCTATGAGAGAGTAAATCATAAATGTTTTAGGTGGAATAATAAAATATAAGATTTTTTAGTATCATTACTCAGTTTTATTTATTAATATATCATGGTATTTTGCATCTACTTTGCATTGGAAATACAGAATTTTTGTTGCTCTTTTTAAGGTGCTAAATTTTTATTAATTTTTGTAGTAATACTATTATATTATCCACAGATCATATACAAACACACACACACATGTGGCTAGAGTTTTCCTGCCTGGCCCACAGTCAGGATAAATCTCTTTCACCTGCCAGTCCCACAGCCGCTCAGACCCAACCAAGTAAACACAGAGACTTATATTGCTTACAAACTGTATGGCCGTGGCAGGCTTCTTGCTAACTGTCCTTATATCTTAAGTTATCCATTTCCATAAATCTATACCTTGCCACATGGCTCGTGGCTTACCGGCATCTTTATATGCTGCTTGTCCTGGCGGTTGCTGGCTGGCAGGCTGGCAGGCAGTCTCCTTCTGCCTTCCTGCTCTTTTAATTCTCTCTGTTAGTCCCGCCTACTTCCTGCCTAGCCACTGGCCAATCAGTGCTTTATTAGCAACACATTTGCCATACAGAACATCCCACAGCACACACATACATTTCATGCTATCATTTCCTATCTTACAAAATATTTTCATTATTTTGAGAACTTCATATGGAATCTAACTTTCTTCTACTTCTTCTCCTTCCAACTTTTTTTTCTGTCTCTTTATTAGATTCACAAACTATTCTTCATCATTATCCTATATATGTATTTATTATATAGCTATTGAATCCATTCAGCAGTGCTTACATGTGTAATTGTCCAGAGATGAGCACTTGGGATTTGTCACTCTATCTGTGAGTTTGTTCTAGGATGGAAGTAATTGTCCCTTTGTCAAAAGCCACTGCCAGTTGCTCTTCATCTAGTGGTGGGACCTTGGGAATATCAACTGATATTGTCATTATTCCATTCTTTCTCAGACTTCTATGCTATGGAGATTTTATTGGTAGATTTTTCTTGCCATCCCTAATGCACCTTATTTGACACCAGACATCTTGGTTTTCTATCTCCTACAATCTTTGTCACGCCTTCTTGCATAATTTTCCCTTGTCCTTAGGTATAGAGATTGTGCTGCAGTTGAGGTTGGGAACTCTGTAGTAACATATTTTCTGCATTTTGAACATTTGGGAAGAGCTATAATAGCCTCTGTCTTTTGCAAAAAGAAGTTTTCTTGTTAAGTGATAACTAAAATAATATGTGGGTATAAAAATAAATATTAAATAAACAGTTATAAATTATACTGGTTTAGAGATTTGACAATAATAGGTTCTCCTTCATGGTTTATGAACTCTCCAGACGTGTAGTAGGTTAGAAGTATAAGTAATTTATCTATTGCTTTGATAAGACACCATGACAAGGGCAACTTATAATAGAAAGCATTTAATTGTGCTTAAATGTTTCCAGAGGGTAAGAGTACTTGATAGCAGAGCAGAGGTATAACGTCCTCAACAGCTGATATCTTGAATCTCAAACAGGAAGCAAAGAAAAGATTGGGGCCTGTGAGTGGCTTTTGAGTTTTCACAACTCAATCCAGGTGACACACCTCCTTTAACAAAGCCATATCTCCAATTTGTTCCCAGAGAGTCTCACCAACATGGGACCAAGTTTTCAAACATGTGAACCTAAAAAGGCCATTCTTATTCAAACTATCACATTTTCTCAATATCCATGCCCATGCCCATATCATAATGCAAAATGCATTCAGTCCAAAGTCAAACATCTCCATAATCTCTCATAGTCACAACACTCTCTGAAAGCCCAAAGACAAAAATCATTTCTGAGATTCAAGGTAATCTTTTAAGTATAATCCCCAAAAGAAAATTATGTATTTTAAAATACAATGTTACTGAATACACATTACTATTCCAAAAGGGAAGAACTGGAATGAAATGAGTAAATGACAAAAATAAGTTTGAAACCTGGTATGGCAAACTCAGTTATGCAGCTCCATGTCTTATGTCACGGCTCTGCCCTTCCAACTTTGCTTCTTGAAACATACTTTTTGCCTTGGCTCTGTTCTACTCCCTGTGTGCCTTTCTCTTTTGTATATGCCTCATGGCTCTAGCATCTCCAAAGCCTTGGGGTCTCTACTACAATACAGTCTTTACATTCAGAGCTTCACACAATGACATCTTAGTGCCTCCATGCAGGGACTCCCTTGCTTTACTCTTAACTGCAGCAGATCTCCATAACTACAGAATAGGATTACATGACCACATTACTCACACATCCTTCATGATTCAAGAGCCAACACTATGTGAAAAATAATGCCAAGTATGACTATCAGCTTTGCATGAACTTTTACCCCTTTGAATCATATTTGCAACAGCTTAATTTGGATTATATTTGCAACAGTTGGATTTCTTTTTGCTCTTTCAAAAATTCCTTAAGCCTTTTTTTCTCAATTTGGGAACTTATCTGGGAGAGGTTTTGTACTGAAGTCATCCTTTCCCTTTCTTCCACTGTGCAGCAGGCCTTTCCTTATTTCTTAAAGCAGAAATCTTATCTATGTTGCTCTTCTTCTCTTTGAAGTGTACATTTTGTATCTTTCTATATCATTTGATGTTCTTCAACAAAGAACTACATAAGAGTGATTACTACTAATGCTGTAACAAAGTCAATATCAGCCTGTCTTGAATTCACCTCTGCCAAAGAATTAGTCCCTTATTTCTAAATTTAGCCTCATGGAAATTTTCAGGACAGGGACAGAAAGCAGCCACATTCTTTGTTAAAATATCAAAAGAAAGGTCTCTACTATGGTTGCTAATATTGTTTCTCTCTGAAACCTCTTGACCCAGTCCTACACAGCTCCTCTGCTCTCAGCATTATATTCCATGCTCCTAATATATGTGCCTGTAAGTTCTGCTCACAGTGTTCAATGGCTTTTCTAGTCTTAATCACCCAAATCTTCCACATTCCTTCAAACAGTGGCATAGTCAAGCACATTACAGCAATAGCCCACTTCTTGTTGCCAAATTCTGTATTAGTTACTTTTCTATTTCTGTGGTAAAACACAATGCCAAGGCAGCCTCTTAAAAATCATATATTTGAGTTTATCATTACAGTGGTTTAGTGTCCTTGATGGGAGAGCAAAGGCACCATGGCAAAAACAGCTGTGAGCTCACATCTCAAAATATAAGCAAGAGGCAGAAAGATAACTGGGGATGGCAAGAGGCTTCTGAATCCTCTAAGTCTGTCCTTTGTGACAACCTTCCTTAACAAGGTCATACATCCTCATCCATCCCAAACAGTTTCACAAACTGGAAACTAAGTATTCAAACATGAGAAATAAACAATTGTTTTTTTTCAAATAACAACAACTAGACTTAAAGTACCAGGAATAAATTTCCTTCTATTGAGCAGGTCTTGATTCAAGTAGACAGCTGTTGATTACCCTGAAGTTAGAAGTCCCACTAATACACCTTTGGGGATATCTACCTAGTTCAGACATTGTACGGTTTCATAGGTTCCCCATCTGGTTGTGAGTACCAAAATCTCTTCTCTCTTCACAGCTTGCACAGCAACTTCTGATAGTATGGCAGCCACTCCTCAGAAAGGAAGCTTCCCTTTTTTTTTTTGGTTTTTTGAGACAGGGTTTCTCTGTGTAGCTTTGGAGCCTAACCTGGAACTCACTGTGTAGCCCAGGCTGGCCTTGAACTCACAGAGATCAGCCTGCCTCTGCCTCCTGAGTGCTGGGATTAAAGGCATGCGCCACTACTGCCCGGCTAGGAAGCTTCTTGGTCAACTCAAGCTTAATTCCTCTAAACTCTTATCTTGAAGTATGTTGTGTCTTCAGTATTGATGTAATTGTTTCTAAGAAATAAAAATCACATTTTCTATAGATCATTAAAAGTTGTGACTTTTCAATATAGCCCTGGAAGCATATCAGAGGTTTCTCCTGTAGCAGAATAGAACAAGTACAGAGACCCACAGTCACACATTATCCAGATTGTGAAGATCCTTGGAACACTAGACAGTTCTAGGCAGGATGTCTCCATCAAACTCCTCCCCTCCTTGCTCAAGGAACCCCACAGAAAAGGAGGCAGAAAGAGTATAAGACCCAGAGGGGATAGAGAACACCAAGAAAACAAGGCAATCTACATCAGCATGATCAAAGAACTCGGAGAGACTGATGCAGCATCCACAGGGCCAACATATGTCTGCACCACTTCCTTTATTTATATGTTATGACTTCCAGGTGTGTGTTTCTATAGGATGTCTGAATGTCTCAACAAGAGAATCTCATATTCTTGTGCAGATTCTTATCCTGGGCTCTTTTTCTTCTGTTTGTCTTGTCCAACTTCAATATGTTAGTCTTTTTCTATTTCTTTTGAGGTTGTCCCTACTTGACTTTTGCTACTTTTTTCCTTCAAATAAGCTTTTCGTATAGAACTTAGAAAATAGTAATCTCTCAGTTTTTTTACAATCTGTCTTTACTTTTCAATACACCACACATAACTGTCTCTAAAATTAAGATTTCCCAGGAAAACATTCCAAATTTCTAATGAGGATGCCACAATTTATCTCAAAAGGTTTCTAAGCATCCCCTTGGACTAGGTGGTGTGTATGTGTCAACTTAACACAAGCTAAAGTCATCAGAGAAAGGAGCTTCAGCTGTGGAAATGTCTCCTTGAGATCCAGTTGTTAGGTATTTTCTCCATTAGTGATTAATGAGGGAGGGCCCAGCCCATGGTGGAAGGTGCCATCCCTGGTCTGTAGCTGAAGTTATCCTGTTCCTGTCTGGCTCCCGTGGCCCTCAGACCCGAGCAAACACACTGAGACTTATATTATTTACAAACTATATGGCCTAATGGCACAGGCTTCTTGCTAGCTATTCTTATATCTTAAATTAACCCATTTCTATTAGTGTATAAGTTGCCACATGGCTCGTGGCTTACCTGTATCTTAACATGTTGCTTCCCATCACCTCTCTCTGCCTCAGCCTTCCACTTCCCAGACTTCTTCTCTCTCTTTGTCCCACCTATACTTCCTGTCTGGCTACTGGCCAATCAGCATTTTATTTATCAATCAATCATCCACAGCACTGGTCTGCTGGTCCTGGGTTCTATAAGAATGTGGACTGAGCCAGCTCTGGGAAGCTGATTACTGGCCTCTGCATCTGCTTCTTCCTCCAAGATCCTGCCCTGTTTAAATTCCTGTTCTGACTTCATTCATTGATGAACTGCAATGGTGAAGTGTAAGCCAAATAAAACCTTGTAACATGAATCTTAAAAGGTTTTATTAATAAAACAAACCCAGATCCAGGTATTGGGGTGAATGCTGAAAGATCAGAGAGGCAGAACAAGCCACAGCCAACCTCACCTCATCAATTTCTCAGCTGATCTTGTTTCCTCAAACTGGAAGCCTCTGAGTCCTCATCCAAATGTATTTCAGCTTAAATGCTGCTCAAAAGCCTAAAAGCTTAACCAGGCTCTATTCCTGAGTTTCACACCTTATATACCTTTCTGCTTCCTGCCATCACTTCCTGGGATTAAAGGCATGTGTCACTATGCCTGTCTGTTTTCAGTGTGGCTTTGAACTCACAGAGATCGAGACGGATCTCTGCCTCCTGAATGCTAGGATTGAAGGTGTGTGCTACCACTGCCTAAACCTATGTTTAATATAGTGTCTGTTCTGTTCTCTGACCCCCAGATAAGTTTATTGGGGTGCACAATATATCAACCACAAAACTCTTCCTCCCCAACTTCTTTTTTTACCATAGTGTTTCATTGCAGCTATAGAAACCCTAATCTAAGACAGACCTCCTCTCATTTTTCATATGTCATAGTTACTTTATTCCCAGTATTCTGTAGTAGTAGCATTGCATGTAGCAGAAATAAGGAGTAATTAATTTTTATTGAATATAATTTGCTTTAAACCATACATGGATGAATATGTTTTTCTTATATTTATTTATTTATTGACTAATCCTTAAAATATTTATTGTTACAAGTAAGAGAGTGGAATTTTTGGCAAGGATTTTTTTAAGTAATGAGTATTTATTTTGTAGTAGAAACTTCATGGTAACTGTGTTGCTGTTGAAACAGGAACAGTCTCTTCAAGTGATGTAAGTATGTTCCTTCTTAATTGACTGGATTCTTTTTTCTTCTTCTTATTATTATTATTAAGAGATTTTCTATTCATTTTACATACCAACCACATATTCCCCTGTCCTCCCTTCTCCCACCCTCCAGCCTTTCCTCTCAATCCACCCCCATTCCCACCTCCTCCAAGGCAATTTCTCCCATGGGGAGTCAGCAGAGCCTGGTACATTGGATGAGGTAGGTCCAAGCCCCTCCTCCCTGCACCAAGGCTGCTTACAAAGTATCCTACCATGGGCACTGGGCTCCAAAAAGCCAACTCATGCACTAGCGATGGGTCTTGATCCCACTGCCTGGGGCCCCCTAAATAGTTCAAGCTAAATAACTGTCTCACCTATCCAGAGGGCCTAGTCCAATACCATGGGGGCTCCTCAGCTATTGATCCATAGTTCATGCATTTCCACTAGTTTGCCTGGCCATCTCTGTATATTTTCCCATCATGATGTCAATGTCCCTTACTCATAGAATCCCTTCTCTCTCTCAATTGGACTCCTGGAGCTAGGCCTAATGCCCAGCCATGGATCTCTGCATCTGCTTGCATCAGTCACTGGATGAGGGCTCTATGATGACAGTTAGGGTATTCACCAATCTGATTACCATAGTGGGTCAGTTCAGGCACCCTCTTGACTATTGCCAGTAGTCTATGGTGAGGTCATCCTTGTGGATTCCTGGGAACTTCCCTAGCACTCTGTTTCTTCCTATTCCCATGATGTGTTCATTCATCATGGTAGCTCTTTCCTTGCTCTCCCACTCTGTCCTTGTTCCAGCTCAAACCTCCTGTTTCCCTATGTTCTCATCCCCCATTCCTTGCCATCCATTACCCCCCTCACTCCCAGTTTAATTGAACATTTCATTCCAGACATAGATTTCATAGGAATGTCTTAATATATTTTATTATTTTAAGAGTCAAAATATTGTTAACAGCAAGCAAATGTCTATCATTACTTTATTTAGCAGATAAAATACTCCCAAAATTGTTATGTTTATGTTGATACTACCTTTGAAAATTTTATTCAGAATAATATTTAAAGCACAAACACTCATTTTATAAAACTCAAGGCAGTACCTAATCCTATTACTCAATTCATTTTTTACCTGAGTTTGTAGCCTAGTTATTAATTGACCTGGGTAATTAATGGTTATTCTTTACACATTAACAAACACAAATTTGAAACAGCAAATGAAAAATTTTTCACATGGAAATTTTGTTCCACACAAACCTCAAACAATTCATGAATTTAAAATGAGCATTTTCCAAGAAAGAAGCACCCAAGAGAAGCAAATCACATTTCCAGGTGTTTATTTGTGGTAGATGTTTTCATGACATCTATAAACAGCAATCATGGGGACTTGTTTCTATAAAAATAACATAGAAGTGAGCTCAAAAGCCTAAATTGCAGGTTTGTGTTAACCACCATTAACCCCAATTTCCTTACATTTGAAATTTCACTATTGATTCTAAATAAGAGTACTCTCAACTGAACATATCTAAGGCTATTTTCCCTAGGTGTTTATTAAATTATAAATGAAAGAAACATACAAATGATAAAAACAAGTGAGCCAATTATTTCATAAAAATAAGTCTAACCCCACTGGATGTTGTTGTTTCAAAGGTTGCTTTTCATCTTTTTGAAATGTTAACTCAGTCAAGCCTTGGTAGCTACATGTCTGAGATTTTGCTGTTTATAAGTAAATGAACATTTAATGAGAGGTTTGTCACATAATTTTATATAATATACTGATTATCAAAATACTTGTAAATTGCCATACAAAATCAATGTGTAAAGCTAGACAGTCATATCTGTGTTAAAATTTGAATTTGATCAGCAGGGATGTCAAAACTTTTAGAAAAGATCAAGTTAGACTTCATAAATAGTTACATACTGTTCTCTTTTTAAAACTAAAATTTTGTCTTGAAATTATTTAGCAAGTCTACTTGGGAACTACAATCCAGATAGGAAGGAGAAAACAAAATAAACAACTTACAAAGTGCCTATTATTTTCATATCATAGATATCTGAAAATATACATCCCCACAACACAAAATATTTTTCATATTTAAAACATTATTCTTTGTTTCTAAAAGGAATGCTTGTAAGCTTTTGTAATTTCAGAATGAAAAGAGATTGTAAGTATTGTCCAAAATATTCTTCATGTTTTCTATGTGTGATCTATAAATGGTAAGAATTGCTTTTTAGTTTTTTCTTTATGTTTTTGAGACAGGATTTCTCTGTGTAACAGCTCTGGCTGATCTGGAACTTGCTTTCTAGAACAGGCTGGCCTTGAACTCACAGATCCACCTGCCTCTGCTTCCCAAGTGCTGAGATTAAAGATATGAGCCATTACCATCCAGCTAGAAGGTAAGTATTTCCATTCATCCCAAATCTAGATTCTCTTATTCAATTTAATATGTCTTGATTTCCAGAAGGAAAATATTTCATGTATTTTGACATTCATAACTAATATGAATTATTATTCTGCCAACAGAATTAGTAATTCTAAGATCAAATTGAACATACTGTCTAACTCTGAATGTTCATTGTAACACAAATCTTAAAAGGACTTATTAATAAAGCAAACCTGGAGCCAGGTATTGGGGTGAATGCTGAATGATCAGAGAGACAGAACCAGCCACAGCTACCTCACCTTGCCAGTTCCTCAACTGAACCTGTTTCCTCAGACTGGATGCTTCTCAGATGAACTGCTGCTCAAAAGCCAAAAAGCTTAACCAGCCAAAAGCTTCTAGTTTCTGGTCTTCAAGCCTTATATTCCTTTCTGCTTTCTGCCATCACTTCTTGGGATTAAAGGCTCTAGTTACCATGCCTGACTGTTTCCAGTGTTGCCTTGAACTCACAGAGATCTTTACCTCTGGAATGCTAGGATTAAAGAAGTGTGTGCCACCATTTTCTGGTCTCTATACCTAGTAGCTGTTCTGTTCTCTGACCCTAGATAAGTTTTCTAGGGTGCACAATATTTTTGTGAACACAATATCACCACATTTCCCCTTTTTTGTCTAAAATTTTAAAAAGGTTATAAATAATACAAGAAAAACTATATCCATTAAGTACAATAACTATATACAATATATACAAGCAATAAATACTTAAACAATGTCTAGTCCATTTGCATTTGACAAACTCAGAGAAAATAATTCAATTATCTATCCTATTTTGGTAAGTCCAAAATGTACCTGATTCCTTTTCTATCTGTACTTATATTATTAACAGAACTATCTTATAATGTCTTTCAAGTTTATACACATACACCTCAATAGTGAGTTTCTTTTCTAAAAAGGTCTAGTCCATTAACATTTGACAGATTCAGACAAAAAACTCCATTATATATAAACAATATCCAGTCCAGTATCATTTGATAAACTGAGACAAAAATGTCATTACTTGTCCTATTTAAAACAAGTAGTTCCTTTTTTAAAAGTAGATTCAATAATTGACATTTTTATCTTATCATATCCATAGTCTCTCTTTTTTCTTTTCATAATAGATTCAATAATCTGCCTTTTGTCATTTTTATATCTTCCTCTTTTTCTTTTTAGAGTAGATTCAATGATCTACCCATTTATCCTATTATTTCTTTATCTTTTTTCTCAGAGTAGATTCAATGATCTACCTCATATCTATATTCTCTTTTTTCTTTTTTTTTTAAATAAAAACTCTGAATCTAATCTCCTTGTTCAGCTTTTTTTTCTGACGATTAACAATTAACAACTTGTAACCAACCATCATAAACAATGACAATATCCATAACTCATTAAACAACCAAAACCTCCCATCACACCTCTTGGGAATGTGGGCGTCGTGTTCTTAAAATTACTTCCTGATTTCTGGGGGTGAAGACATCTTTAGGGAATTCTGAAAAGAAAACTTTTGGGTAAATTGTCAAGTCCTGAGAGTTAGTTGTATCATTTGTCCAGTCTCTGCATAATGGGAAAGTGCAGGGCTTGTCTCAAGTCCTTGCTCGAGTAGTCTGTGAATCTGGATCATCTCAGCTAGCCATCTTGAAATTGTACTGAGCAGTTTGTAGTCCAAAGTCGATCTTTCCGTGGTGTTAATCAGCTTAATGGCTTTACCATAGTCAATGTGGAATCATCATTGTGGAGTGAAGATTTCAAAGTTGCTGTTAATCGTGCCCATGGTTCCCTGCAGACTTTTTTTTTTGTGTGTGTGTGTGTGCCTCCTCTGTGGTTTGAAACAATCACAGTCTGATAAAATATCTGTCTCTCGGAACCATGAATGTTCTTCCCTAAAAGAGAATATCTTCACAGCAGTTTCTCCCCACCATTTATCTTGCCAAACTTTTCCAAACTGACTTTGCTGATGCTTTCTTGTAACACTATGGTCCTGGCAATTCTTCTCTGAACAAGCAGCAGTAAACCCTTTTTTCCCAGATAGCAGCATCACCGCAGTGACCAACACATGAGAAGCAGCCAGCAACTTGGAGCAGCAGCCACTGCCTCCATGGTCCCACTACAGTTTGTGGCTTGGCCCGGCCGAAGCTTCTCATTAGCAATCATCCTAGGCCAGCCTCAAACTCGGTATCTTCCTGCCTCTCCCTCCTTCAGCAAATCCTACCAGCATGCTCCACCACAACCTGCTGCAAGTAGGGTAGCTCCGTTCTGAGCTGGGGCCAGCAAGGCCACAGGCAAACGGCTTTTTTATGAATTCATATTACGAACATTGGGTGCCAGATGTAGCTCAAATCTTAAAAGGACTAATTAATAAAACAAACCTGGAGCCAGGTATTGGGGTGAATGCTGAATGATCAGAGAGACAGAACCAGCCACAGCTACCTCACCTTGCCATTTCCTCAGCTGATCCTGTTTCCTCAGACTGGATGCCTCTCAGCTGAACTGCTGCTCAAAAGCCTAAAAGCTTAACCAACTAGTTCCTGATTTTCACACCTTATATACCTTTCTGCTTCCTGCCATCACTTCCTGGGATTAAAGACTCTAGTTACCATGCCTGGCTGTTTCCAGTGTGGCCTTGAACTCACAGAGATCCAGACGGATCTCTGCCTCTGGAATGCTAGGATTAAAGGCGTGTATGCCACCATTTTCTGGCCTCTATATCTAGTGGATGTTCTGTTCTCTGACCCTAGATAAGTTTTATTAGGGTACACAATATTTTAGGGAACACAATATCACCTTACCTGTTCATTGGTGAGAGTGGGGTGTTGAAGTATCCTACTATTAGTGTGTGTGGTTTGATGCGCAATTTAAGCTTTAGTAATGTTTCTTTTACATATGTGGGTGACCTTTTATTTGGAAAATGAAGGTTCATAATTGAGACTTCATCTTGATGGATTTTTTTCTTTGATGAATACATAATGTCTTTCTCGGTCTGTTTTGATTAATTTTAGTTTGAAGTCTTTTTTTTAGATATTAGGATAGCTACAACAGCTTGCTTCTTAAGTTGATTTGAATGGAAAGACTTTTACCGGCCCTTTACTCTAAGGTAGCATCTGTCTTTGAAGCTGAAGTGTGTTTCTTGTATGCAGCAGAAGAATGAATTCTGTTTTCGTATGCATTCTGTTAGTCTGTGTCTTTTTATGGGTGAATTGAGTCCATTAGTATCAAGGGATATTAATGACCAGTGATTGTTAATTCCTGTTATTCTTTGGTGGTAGTATTGTGTGTTTCCCTTCTTTGGAGTTTGTTGGTGTGTGATTATCTATCACCTTTATTTTCATGGGTGCATTTAACTTCCTTGGGTTGGAATTTTCCTTCTAGTGCTTCCTGTAGGGCTGGATTTGTGGATAGATTTTGTTTAAATCTGATTTTGTGATGGAATATTTTATTTACTTTATCTATGGCAATTGAGAGTTTTGCATGTTATAATAGTCTGGGCTGGCATCCATGGTCTCTTAGTGTCTGTATAACATCTGTCCAGGACCTCCTGGTTTTCAGAGTCTCCTTTGAGAAGTTAGGTGTTATTCTGTTGTTACTTGGATTTTTTTCCTTTGTAGCTCTTAATATTTTTTGTGCTGGAGAGATGGCTCAGCAGATAAAGGCTAGGCTCATAACCAAGAATAAAGGAGAAACTGTTTTGCACATGAGATTTAGTTTTCACCTGGTTTCACTTCTTTAAAAAATAAAATAATTTATTATTATAGGGGAAAACTCATTACATTATCTTTAGAATAAAATTATTTTTGATAAGGAAACTTTTAATATTCTTATTAGAATAGAAATAAGATAAAATAAGTTACAAAAATGTATTCTTGTGTGAAGTTTTATATTTCAATGGCAAAGAACTTGCAAAGCATGCATGATGAGGCTGTGGTAGTTTGAGTAAAAATATACTCAAATATACCCCCATAATCCCATAAGGAGTGGCACTACTAAGAGGTATAGCCTTGTTGGAGTAAGTGTGGCCTTGTTGGAGGAGCTGTGCTACTGAGGGTGGGCTTTAAGGTCTCAGGGGCTCAAACCAGGCCTAGTATATCTCAGTCTCTTCCTGCTGCTTGTGGATCCTGATATAGACTCTCAACTACCTCTCTAGCACCATGTCTGCCTGCACAATACCATGTTTGCCACCTTTAAAATAATGGACTAAACCTCTGGGACTGTAAGTAAGCCCAAATTGAATGTTTTCCTCTATAAAAGTTGTCATGCTCATTATGAACTTCTGTTTTTGAGACAGGTATATGTAGTAGAAGTCAAATATTCCTACTGTAAACCCCTAGAGAAAGTCTGAGAAATCACAACACTTACATTTTAAAAATTACAGAGTTACAGATGCAAAGACAAGTCAATTATAAGGATCAGATTTTTGTAAAAAGTTGGTAATCTCTAGCAGTCACTTCACAACAAACCTTCAGGCTTCATCACAAAAACAAAGCTTTATTTTAATCTAGGGCAATAAACAAAAAACAAACTAGCAATAAACAAAAAGAACAAGAACAAAAAAACTTCTTAAAGTCAGCAAAAACCTTATCATTTCCTCTGCATTTATCAACCAAAAACATACCTCTAAGTATATAGCTTCTTTCTTCCTCAATTTGTTTGCTACATATTGAGGTGGTAATCAGAGGGAAGACACTAACAAACTAAGCTGGATAAATATACAGAGCACAACTACAATATTTAATGGAACCCAGGATGTCTATGAAACATGCTTCTTGATGAGCAAGGACTCTGACTAGTCAAAAAATTTGTGGATGAAGTATACCAAGCTGATTGAAGTTATCAGTCCCTCAGCCTATTTGATTAATATAACAAAGCCAGAAGCCTCTCTGATGTATACACACATGTTAACACAAATACCTCTTATTTTGAACACATCATACCAAGAATACATAAGAACTAATGCAAATACGGATTCAATAGTTTTTTTTTTTT